>JAEBUT010000026.1:350279-557149 GCA_020011035.1 Amanita subjunquillea
GAAAGCATCTGAGCGCTTCCCATCTTCTCAACCATGGGATCATGCCATCGAACTCAAAACAGGATTCACACCACAGTCAGCAAAATATACCTGTTATCACTAAAGGAACAATCAACTCTCAACGAATGGATCAAAGAACAACTTGAGAAAGGATACATTTGACTGTCAAAATCACCACAGGCATCACCATTCTTCTCCGTCTTGAAAAAGGAGAGCAGTGTGCTTCGGCCTTGTCAAGACTATCGATACCTAAATGAATGGACCATTAAGAATGCCTATCCATTACCCTTAGTCTCAGACTTAATGACGAAATTAGAAGGTGCAAACTACTTCACTAAACTCGATTTACACTGGGGGATATAACAACGTCCAAATTAAAAAGGGCGATGAATGGAAAGCAGCATTCATAACAAATCGAGGACTGTATGTGTTACAGTTTCCCTTCGTTTCACCCTCCTGTCTCAGCGGACTGTTTCATATCCATCATTTTCCTTTAACTGCGCGTTGTACAGCTTGGACGCTATCTCCTTTCGTAGCCACCTTCACATTTCCTTTCTCAGGTAGTTATCGTTTCATTCCTCTTATAGTCTCCCTTGTTCTTTTACCGTATATAAACCCCATGTACTGTAGAGTAACTCTAGTTCCAACTTAGACGAGTTTTGCTCTCAACAACGATCGACTTGAACGCTCTTCTCTCTCATCGTTCTCAAGACCTTCGTCATCGTTTGACTTAGCGTCTAGACCTTTGTCCAGTGGCTGGGAGCGGACCGAGACTCTGCTTGTCACTGTTGACTTAGAACGAACCACGACGAGGGCATCGTCCGTAACACAAGTTGGAACTCAGGAACTGCTCAGTGCATCGTCACTAGCCAGACATCATTGATACCAGGAACTCCCAGATCAGACCCCCGAACAACTCTGTTCGCTTCAGACAGAAGCACTACCTTAATCGAAGAGAAGTCTACTTTTCTACGACACACAAGGTCTGGTGCTACGTTTCAGGAACAAAGAGAAAGAACCTACCAGTTCCAGAGGAACTCTTCGAAGGAGAATACCAGGAAGGAGATCACAACGACGAATTACCAGGAGAAGTTTGGATTCACTGGTACAACAAAGAAAACGACGAGGACAATCAACTGTTCCTACCTCCAAACACCGAACCTGAACTTACTTGGTGGCACGAGTTCCGAGTTAACGAAGAACTAAAGGAGTACTCCTTCTACGCATTCGAAAAGGAGATAATCGCCAGGTGGAACGAATACAAAGAACAACAGCAGATCGAAATAGATCCCTTTGGAGATAAACCGAAACAAGGAGAAAGCTCAAAACAAGGCACAGAACCGAAACACGAACCCGGAACACAGGACCCGAAACCTGAAACACCAGAACCGAAACAGAAGGACATGTCAAACGACAAAGAAGAATCCCCGAAAGGGATAAAGGGAATCTCCATTAAGGAATTCAAAGGACAGCGCTCTAAGGCGAAACATTTCATCAACACATTTGATGATGTATTCGATCTAGATGAAGGGCGCTTCGAAACGTCGAAAAAACGAATCAAATATGTTCTCCTTCACTAGGGAAGAACTAGACGATTGGAAAGCCAATCTTCGAGGAGAATTGGAAGCAGCAGAGGCGACCAAAGGAAAATCAGCAGAAAGCGCATATACACTTTCTTGGGAAAACTACCCCAGCTTCAGGCGACGATTCTTGAGCGACTGGGGAGAATCTGACAGCGCAGCCAGGACCCTGAACGATCTAGATAAAGTCAAAGTGGGCGGAGAAATCGACATCCCTGCCTATATTCAGAAATTCCGATCACTCATACACTCCACCGGAATCACAGGGTTCATGGCGCAGCGCATCTACTTCTGTAAAGGACTCCCTGCATCAGTAGCAGCTAAGATCATCGAAAACCCTGCAGTCGTCAGCATGGAAACAGCTTACAACGCTGCAGAACGCTTGCACAATGCTTGGGAAACCATGAAATTGATGAACCGATCATCTGGAACAGGAGAAACGAAAGGGCGTTTCAAATTTAATCGAAACACGAAGCCCTCGCATCAGGATCAAGGGAATCAATGCTGTGAGCACAGGACGTCTTTCAGATGCCCAAAAGGAGGAATATCGAAAAACCGGCAAGTGTTTCAGATGTGGAACACAGGGGCACATATCCAGGGACTGCCCAAACAAGGGAATACCCAAACGTCGTCCTACAAGTCCTCCTCCCCACAGAATCGCTCAATCAGAGCAATAGAGGAAACGACCTCGAACGAATCAGCTGCCCAACGCATCAGGGCGCTGTTGAAGGATCTTCCAGAAGAAGAACGCGAAACAATCCTCCAGGAGCTCGAATCCGAGGGTTTTTAAGAAGGAGACGCCAGAAAGCGGTTGACGCCTCCAGTACCATTGAACAGTTAGCACTCGACTCTGTAATTGTAAATTCCAATAATAACAAACGAATTTCCATTACTGTGCAAACGACCCATAAACCCGCTGAAATATCTGCTCTCATCGATTGTGGAGCAGAAGGAAACTTCATTGACGAACGGATATCAAAAGATCTACCTAAGGAACCCTTAAAACAACCAATTAGAGTCAAGAACACTGACAGAACAATCAATCAGAACGGATTAATCACTCATTGCACCTGTCTCACCTACTCTATTGAAGGGAAGACGTACAATAACTGGTTATGGATCACCAATCTAGGAGATCAAGTGATAATCTTTGGAATACCATGGTTAGAACAACATAATCCTACGATTGACTGGCGAAAGAAAACCCTCCAGATGGACAATGATTCAGAAGACACCAAACCTATTTGGCGCATGGCATTAGACAACCGACAATGGGGAGAAGATGAATATTGGATCAGGGTAAAAACATTGGCATCACAGGCACTTGAACACCAAGCAAAAAGAGACAAAGCGCCAATAGTTCTACCTTCCGAATACACGCCTTGGCACGCCACCTTTGAGAAGAAAGCGTCAGAGCGTTTTCCATCTTCTCGCCCATGGGATCATGCGATTGAACTCAAAGCAGGATTCACGCCGAAAGTTAACAAAATCTACCCGTTATCACTAAAGGAACAGTCAACCCTCGATGAATGGATTAAGGAACAACTCGATAAGGGATACATTCGACCGTCTAAATCACCACAAGCATCGCCATTTTTCTTCGTTTCTAAGAAGGAGAGTGGCGCACTTCGACCTTGCCAGGATTACCGATACTTGAATGAGTGGACGATTAAGAACGCCTACCCATTACCCTTAGTCTCCGATTTAATGACAAAGCTAGAAGGCGCAAATTATTTTACCAAACTTGATCTGCGCTGGGGATACAACAACGTCCGAATCAAAGAGGGTGATGAGTGGAAAGCGGCGTTCATAACCAATCGAGGATTATACGAACCAACAGTCATGTTCTTTGGTCTTTGCAACTCCCCATCAACATTCCAAATGATGATGAACGAATACTTCCAAGATATGATAAACGAAGGATGGCTCATCATTTATATGGACAATATCTTGATCTGTGCAAAAACAAAAGAAGAAATGCAGGAGCGTACAGAACGCGTTTTGAATCGCCTACAGGAAAATGACTTATTCTTGAAACTCGAGAAATGCAAATTTTGCGTTCAAGAAGTCGAATTTCTTGGCATGATCATTACACCCAGACACATTCAAATGGATCCTGTTAAACTTGCAGGAATTCGTGACTGGCCAACACCAACGACGGTTAAACAAGTCAGATCCTTCCTTGGATTTGGAAATTTTTATCGAAGGTTTATTGGCAACTTTGCTGCCATAGCGAGACCATTGACAGATCTAACAAAGAAAGGTTTACTCTTTGACTGGACGACCATCTGTCAGACGGTGTTTGAGGAGCTCAAAAACAAGTTCTCCTCCATGCCCGTTTTACGCATGCCCGACCCCACTCGACCATTTATTCTTCAGACGGACGCCTCAAACAAAGCGACTGGAGCAGTGCTTAAACAAGCAGATACAACCGGAATACTTCATCCATGTGGATTTATTTCGCATGCCTTGACACTTACAGAACAGAATTACCAGATTTACGATCGAGAACTACTAGCAATCATTAAAGGACTACAGGCATGGCGACATTTACTTCATGGATCACCACATTCCATAGTGGTTCACTGCGATCATAAAAATCTTTTATTCTATCGGTCACCCCAACGATTAACTCCTCGACAAGCACGATGGTCCATGATGCTCTCAGAATTCGACTTGAAGATCGAACATGTACCTGGCACTAAAATGTTCGAAGCTGACGCCCTTTCTCGCCGACCTGATCACATGAAAGGCGAGGATGCTCAAGACGATGTGACGATGTTACCAGACAACAAGTTTATCCGTCTCATTGCCACAGACCTTGCCCAGGAAATTAAGAACGCTACGTCATTAGACAGCTTTGGACAAACAATCATTGAAGTAATTGAAACTCAACGCGCTCCACCGATTAAATCCAAACTTCAAGATTGGGCGTTTGTTGATGGAATCATTCGATACATTGATAGAGCATACATCCCGGATAATGGAACACTCAGGACACAGATTGTCAAGACAGTTCATGAATCGCTCACCTCTGGACACCCAGGACGCATGAAGACTCTTGAACTCCTGCAACGCGATTATTGGTGGCCAGGAATGTATAAACATGTCAAGGAATGGATCACAGGTTGCGCCATTTGCCAACAGATGAAAGTGAACACGCACCCTAATACCCCGGCTCTTCTACCTATTGGATCAAAAGTGACTCGTCCATTCCAGCAAGTTACGCTGGACTTCATTACGGATCTTCCTATTGCAGACAGATATGACTCAATTCTGGTCACGGTGGACCATGGTCTTACGAAGGGGGTAATTCTTACTCCTTGCAAGAAAACCATCGATGCTTTGGGAACAGCCAACCTTTACATCTCAGAAATATTCAAACACTTTGGATTACCCGATATACTCATCTCGGATCGAGGACCACAGTTTTCAGCTAAAGTCTTCCAAGAAATCAGAAAGACGCTAGGGATCGATCACAGAATGAGCACAGCTTATCATCCACAGACCGACGGAGAGACAGAATGCGTTAATCAAGAATTAGAAGTATACCTTCGAATATTTTGCGCAAACGAACCCCATAAATGGAAACAACTACTCCCAATTGCCGAATTCGCTCACAATAACCGACATCATGACTCAGTTAAAGCATCTCCATTCCAACTTATGTATGGAACGAATCCCGTCGCATTACCTACCGCTATACAAAAGATGACAACACCTGCTGCTGAGGAACGCCTACAGCTATTACGAAAAGCTAGAGAAGAAGCGCTAGCCGCACACGAACTAGCAAGGCAGATGGTTGCGCGACGAGTCAGGGATAAAGCGATCAAATTCGTACAAGGAGATAAAGTATGGCTCGAGAATAGAAATCTCAACATACCATATCAGTCTAGGAAACTGGCACCTAAACGAGAAGGACCCTTTATAATCGAACAAGTCCTAGGACCAGTAACGTATAGGCTCAAACTACCGAAACAATGGCGCATTCACCCAGTCTTTCACACGTCACTCCTTATGCCATATAGAGAAACTGAAACACATGGACCAAATTATACTACTCCACCCCCTGATCTCGTAAACGGCCAAGAGGAGTTTGAGGTGGAAGCAATTCTCACACATCAAAAACGCGGAGCAGGATATCAGTATTTGGTCAAATGGAAAGAATATGGTCCGAATGACAACTCCTGGGAACCTGAGCGCAATCTAAGCAATGCTGCGGAAGTTTTACAAGCATATAAACTTAGACAACAATTGTAAAACCCCATGTCTCACTATCGCAACCGCCAAACTCTCAAACAAAACATCTGATACACCAAGAAATATTGCTCCACTCGAGGACGATACTCTCCGAAACCATACGAAAGCTTCAAAGGACGAATCATCACGTTTCCCATTCCTCATCCTCCGATCAACCCTTTAGAACCACCTCGATTAGTCAATTTTATTCGAACCCTAGCAACTCGATTAGTTGCCTACAAGACTCCCAGACTTTCTAACGGACATGCGACGCACCCACAAGGACATGTTGAAATCCCATTCAATGCCCGATTACACTACCTTCCGAAATATATGGATCTTACATTCGATCCAGAAGAATTACCATACTATCCAGATGCAATGTCACCCTATCTCCTGTCACCTAACAGGCCTTTAAACCACACCAATGATGTATACACCAAAACAGCCCTCCGCCGAGAGGACCCTGTACTATTTGATTTTGCAGAACGGTTAAGCGACGCCAGCAAAGAAATGGAAATCTGCAGATGGGTCACTATGCGACGACTCCCAGATGCAATCTCAAACCTCAATAGAGTACTTGAAAGCCTCAATTTCTTAGATGCATTCGACAGCACAGGTGGACCCACTATACCCAATTCACCAGAAAGTATTGCGCCACAGGACGTCGCTCCTGAACCAGACACAAACCCTGAGAATGGAATCTCCATCACTACCAGGGACGAGCTAAGTGAATCAGAAGAATCTGACGAAGAACTCGAATATGTTCCCAGCATCAGAGAATCCACATTTCACTTATCAGGCCCCGGATGGAGAACTCCGAACTGTCAGCTGGTGAGAAGTCTTCAATGAGATAAAAAACGCCTTTGGCTGTGCTAGTCCTCCTTAATTCCATACACTTACACAATCCTCTCTCTCTTGCATCCCGCTTCGCGCATCTATCTTGGCACCTTCACGCCTTTTGCTTCTATGTTCCTTTTATATTATAACTTTGATATTCTATGCCTCTTCATCGCCGCCGCCCACGACTTCCCCCTCGAGGTCTTCGTCGAGACCACTGTCACCATCGATGACTTCAATTTCACCGACCTCCCAGAACTGCATGAACACCCTGCAGAACTTGTAGAACCCATCGCCACCATCACCACACCCCCCATCGTTGTCCGCCCTCGAAACGTGATGCTCCAGAATGTCAGTGACCGCCTCGCCGAAATACTCGTCCTCTACAACGAGTTTGCCAAACCATTGGACTTTGTCACAGGGCTCACTATCACGACCGACCCTCACTCTCTTACTCTCGAAGAAAGAGACTCAGCATTGGCACAAGCAAAACAACTGCAGCTCGCAGTTCGAAGTCTCCAATTGACCCGCAGCTGCACTGGCTCTATAGCTTTCTGCTAGCTCAAGCCTGCGGTAAACGCGCACTTCTCGGCTCGATCACGGCAGGATCACGCTTGACATTGCATGGTAGAAGTGTGACTTCTGCATACGAAGGGTAATGTTACAGTTTCCCTTCGTTTCACCCTCCTTTCTCAACGGACTGTTTCATATCCATCATTTTCCTTTAACTGCGCATTGTACAGCTTGGACGCTATCTCCTTTCGTAGCCACCTTCACATTTCCTTTCTCAGGTAGTTATTGTTTCATCCCTCTTATAGTCTCCCTTGTTCTTTTACTGTATATAAACCCCATGTACTGTAGAGTAACTCTAGTTCCAACTTAGACGAGTTTTGCTCTCAACAACGATCGACTTGAACGCTCTTCTCTCTCATCGTTCTCAAGACCTTGTCGTCATTGACTTAGCGTCTAAACCTTTGCAGTGGTGAGCAGACCAAAACTCTGTTGTCGCTGTTGACTTGAATGAACCCGACAGGCATTGTCCGTAGTCCGTAGCACACCGCTCCATGAACCACACATGTTATTCTTTGGCCTTTGCAATTCGCCTTCAACATTCCAGACCATGATGAACGAATATTTCCAAGACATGATAAATGAAGGATGGCTCATTATCTATATGGACAACATCCTGATTTGTGGAAAAACTAAAGAGGAAATACAGAAACAAACGGAGCGTGTCTTGCAATGTCTACAAGAAAATGACTTATTCTTGAAACTCGAGAAATGCAAATTCTGCATTCAAGAAGTTGAATTCTTAGGCATGGTCATCACCCCCGGACACATACAAATGGATCCTGTCTGTTACAGTTTCCCTTTCATTTCACCCTCCTGTCTCAGCGGACTATTTTATATCCATCATTTTCCCTTAACTGCGTGTTGTACAGCTTGAACACTATCTCCTTTCGTAGCTACCTTCATCTTTCCTTTCTCAGATAGCTACAGTCTCATCTCCTTTTATGTTTCCTATTGTTCTCTAACATATATAAACCCCTGTACTGTAGAGTAACCTCAGTTCCAACTTAGACGAGTTTTGCTCTCAACAATGATCGACTTGAACGCTCTTCTCTCTCATCATCCTCAAGACCTTTGTCATTGCTTGACTTAGCGTCTGAACTCTTTGTCCAGTGGCTGGGAGCGGACCAAGACTCTGCTTGTCACTGTTGACTTAGAACGAACCACAACGAGGGCATCGTCTGTAACACAAGTTGGAACTCAGGAACCGCTCAGTGCATCGTCACTAGCCAGACATCATTGATACCAGGAACTCCCAGACCAGACCCCCAAACAACTCTGTTCGTTTCAGACAGAAGTACTACCTTAATTGAAGAGAAGTCTACTTTTCTATGACACACAAGGTCTGGTGCTACGTTTCAGGAACAAAGAGAAAGAACCTACCGGTTCCAGAGGAACTCTTCGAAGAAGAGTACCAGGAAGGAAATCACAACAACAAATTACCAGGAGAAGTTTGGATTCACTGGTACAACGAAGAAAACGACGAGGACAATCAACTGTTCCTACCTCCAAACACTGAACCTGAACTTACTTGGTGGCACGAGTTCCGAGTTAACGAAGAGCTAAAGGATTACTCCTTCTATGCATTCGACGAGGAGACAATCACTAGGTGGAACGAATACAGAGAACAACAGCAGATCGAGATAGATCCCTTTGGAGACGAATTGAAACAAGGAGACAAACTTATGCGCAGGCAGTACAATCAAATCACTTTCAAGGAGCTGGCAGACAAGTCACACGTCAGTTCACAACAAATTGGTTTGGCGAACCATCGGGTGATTGGTTCAACGAAGAACTCAGGGAGGAGATGCGAATGAGACTCAAAACAGTACATCCGCCCAGTTATATCGACATCACAAAATGGAACCAGCAGGTACAACACGCTAGCAAAAAGGTGTTGCCACCTAAAGGATTCAATGGGTATGGACCAGAAACACCAGGTCTATGCTATCTTTGATTATTCAAAAGACAGTACTGGAGAGCATTTGCATGGCCTCACAACCCGTCTTGGGGGAGAGATAGCAGTGTATGAACGGGATATGAGAGATCCAGATGCCATGGCAAAAGTAACCTTCAATGCAAGGGAGGTGAAATTCCATGTTGAAAGAAGTAGTATGGGAGTAGGAGTGGATGAGATCCTGGAGAAGTATGGAGGGGCCAACTCGGTCCAACAACACTATTCGGTTGGGTTTGACATCACAAACACGATCATACAGGCAATGGTGGGGCTCATCTCAGTAGCCATAGGCATTTTTGGACATGCAGCAAGTGTAACCACATGGAATGCATGCACACCGGTGGAACAAGCAGAACAGGGAGGTTCGTTTGCACAGAATATTCGAAGGTATACTTCTAATTCTTGATTAACGCGTTCTGTTTCTCTGTTGGTTTGTGGATGATAGGCTGTGCTCATTCTGTGATCAATCCCCTAACGTCTTTCTGATTTTCTGGAAGACCTTAGCCGAAAACTGTGGTCCTCGATCTGAAATGAGTATATCGGGTAATCCAAAGCGTTTGAATATTTCTGAGATGTACAGATCGGCTGTTCCTAATGCATCGATGGTTTTCTTGCAAGGAGTAAGAATTACCCCCTTCATAAGACCATGGTCCACCGTGACCAGAATTGAGTCATATCCATCCGCGATAGGTAGATCTGTAATAAATTCTAATGTAACTTGTTCAAAAGGACAAGTCGCTTTAGATCCAATGGGTAGAAGAGCCGGAGTGTTTGGATGAGTATTTACTTTCATCTGCTGGCAGGTAGCACAACCTGTAATCCATTCTTTGATGTGTTTATACATTCCTGGCCACCAGTAATCGTGTTGTAAAAGTTCAAGGGTTTTCATGCGTCCCGGGTGTCCTGATGTGAGCGATTCATGAACTGTCTTGACAATTTGTGTTCTGAGCACTCTGTTATCTGGGATATACACTCTATCCATGTATTGGATGATCCCATCAACAAATGCCCAGTCCTGAAGTTTGGATTTAATTGGTGGAGCGCGTTGAGTTTCAATGACTTCAATGATTGTGCGTCCAAAACTGTCAAGTAACATAGCATCTTTAATTTCCTGGGCGAGGTCTGTAGCGATGAGACGGATGAATTTATTGTCTGGTAACATGGTGACGTCCTCCAGAGCATCATCGCCTTTCATGTGATCAGGTCGATGGGATAGAGCGTCTGCTTCAAACATTTTGGTGCCAGGTACATGTTCGATTTTCAAGTCAAATTCCGAGAGCATCATGGACCATCATGCTTGTTGAGGAGTTAATCGTTGGGGGTGATCGATAGAATAAAAGATTCTTATGGTTGCAGTGAACCACTATGGGGATGTGGTGATCCATGAAGTAAATGTCACCATGCCTGTAGTCCCTTAATAATTGCGAGTAATTCTCAATTGTAAATCTGGTAATTCTGTTCTGTAAGTGTCAGGGCATGCGAAATGAATCCACATGGATGAAGTGTTCCAGTTGTATCTGCTTGCTTAAGTACTGCTCCAGTAGCTTTGTTTGAGGCGTCCATTTGAAGAATGAATGGTCGAGTGGGGTCAGGCATGCATAGAACCGGCATGGAGGAGAATTTATTCTTAAGCTCCTCGAACGCTGTCTGACAAGTGGATGTCCAGTCAAAAAGTAAACCCTTCTTTGTTAAATCTGTCAATGGTTTCGCTGTGGCAGCAAAGTTGCCAATAAACCACCGATAGAAGTTTCCGAGATCTGACTTGTTTAACCATTGTTGGTGTTGGCCAGTCCTGAATTCCTGCAAGTTTAACAGGATCCATTTGAATGTGTCCAGGTGTAATTATCATGCCAAGAAATTCGACTTCTTGAACGCAAAATTTGCATTTCTCAAGCTTCAAGAATAAGTCATTTTCCTGTAGGCAATTCAAAACACGTTCTGTACACTCCTGCATTTCTTCCTTCATTTTTGCACAGATCAAGATGTCATCCATATAAATGATCAGCCATCCTTCGTTTATCATGTCCTGGAAATATTTGTTCATCATCATTTGGAATGTTGATGGGGAGTTGCAAAGACCAAAGAACATGACTGTTGGTTCGTACAATCCTCAATTGGTTATGAATGCCGCTTTCCATTTGTCTCCTTCTTTGATTTGGACATTGTTGTATCCCCAGCACAGATCAAGTTTGGTAAAGTAATTTGCGCCTTCTAGCTTTGTCATTAAATCGGAGACCAAGGGTAATGGGTAGGCGTTCTTAATTGTCCACTCATTCAGGTATCAATAATCTTGGCAAGGTCGAAGTGCGCCGCTTTCCTTCTTCAAGACAAAGAAAAATGGCGATGCTTGTGGTGATTTAGATGGTCAAATGTATCCTTTATGAAGTTGTTCCTTAATCCATTCATTGAGGGTTGACTGTTCTTTTAGTGATAATGGGTAGATTTTGCTGACTTTTGGCGTAAATCCTGTTTTGAGTTCAATCACATGATCCCATGGGCGAGAGGATGGAAAACGCTCTGACGCTTTCTTCTCAAAGGTGGTGTGCCAAGGCATGTATTCGGAGGGTAGAACTATGGGCGCTTTGTCTCTTTTTGCTTGATGTTCGAGTGCCTGTGATGCCGATGTTTTCACCCTGATCCAATATTCGTCTTCTCCCCATTGTCGGTTGTCTAATGCCATGCGCCAAATAGGTTTGGTGTCTTCTAAATCATCGTCCATTTGGAGGGTTTTCTTTCGCCAATCAATCGTAGGATTATGCTGTTCTAACCATGGTATTCCAAAGATTCTTGCCTGATCTCCTAAATTGGTGATCCATAACCAGTTGTTGTACATCTTTCCTTTGATAAGGTAGGTAAGACAAGTGTGGTGAGTGATTAATCCGTTCTGATTGATTGTTCCGTCGGCGTTTTTGACTCTAATGGGTTGTTTTAAGAGTTCTTTTGGTAGGTCTTTTGATATTTGTTCATCAATGAAGTTTCCTTCTGCTCCACAATCGATGAGAGCAGATATTTCAGCGGGTTTATGGGTCGTTTGCACAGTAATGGAAATCTGTTTGTTATTATTGGAATTTACAATTACAGAGTCGAGCACTAACTGTTCAATGGTACTGGAGGCGTCAACCGCTTTCTGGCATCTCCTTCTTAAAAACCCTCAGATTTGAGTTCCTGGAGGGTACTTTCTCGTTCTTCTTCTGGGAGTTCTTTCAACAGCGCCCTAATTCGTTGGGCAGCTGATTCATCTGAGGTCGTTTCCTCTACTGCTCTGATTGTGCGATTCTGTGGGGAGGAGGACTTGTAGGACAACATTTGGGTGTTCCCCTTGTTTGGGCAGTCCCTGGATATGTGTCCCTGTGTTCCACATCTGAAACACTTGCTGGTCTTTTGGTATTCCTCCTTTTGGGCATCTGAAAGACGTCCTGTGCTTACAGCATTGATTCCCCTTGATCCTGATACAGAGGGTTTCTGGTTTTGGTTAAATTTGAAACGCCCCTTTGTGTCTCCTGATCCAGATGATCGGTTCATCAATTTCATGGTTTCCCAAGCATTGTGCAATTGTTCTGCAGCGTTGTAAGCTGTTTCCATGCTGACAACTGCAGGGTTTTTGATGATCTTTGCTGCTACTGATGCAGGGAGTCCTTTACAGAAGTAGATGCGCTGCGCCATGAATCCTGTAATTCTGGTGGAGTGTATGAGCGATCGGAATTTCTGAATGTAGGCTGGGATGTCGATGTCTCCGCCTACTTTGACTTTATCTAGATCATTCAGGGTCCTGGCTGCGCTATCAGATTCTCCCCAGTCGCTCAAGAATCGTTGTCTAAAGCTGGGGTAGTTATCCCAAGAAAGTGTATATGTGCTTTCTGCTGATTTTCCTTTGGTCGCTTCTGCTGCTTCCAATTCTCCTCGAAGATTGGCTTTCCAGTCGTCTAGTTCTTCTCCTAGGTGAAGGAGAACATATTTGATTCGCTTTTTCAATGTTTCAAAGTGCCCTTCATCAATATCGAATACATTGTTGAATGTATTGATGAAATGTTTTGCCTTGGAGTGCTGTCCTTTGAATTCCTTAATGGAGATTCCCTTTATCCCTTTCGAGGATGTTTCCTTGTCTTCTGACATGTCCTTTTTTGGTTCCTGTTTCGGTTCTGGTGTTTCAGGTTCGTGTTTCGGTTCTGTGCCTTGTTTCAAACTTTCTCCTTGTTTTGATTTGTCCCCAAAGGCTAGATCTATCTTGATCTGTTGTTGTTCTTTATATTCATTCCACTTGGCTAGTGTCTCTTCGTCTAGTGCAAGGAAGGTGAAATCTCCGAGTTCTTTGTTGACTCGAAACTTGTGCCACCAGGTGAGTTCAGGTTCGGTGTTTGGGGCTAGGAATAACTGATTGTTTTCCTCGTTTGTTTTGTTATACCAGTGAATCCAAATTTCTCCTGGTAATTCTTTGTTAGGGTCTCCTTCCTGGTATTCTCCTTCAAAGAGTTCCTCTGAGACTGGTAGGTTCTTTCTCTTTGTTCCTGAACCGTAGCACCAGACCTTGTGTGTCGTAGAAAAGTAGACTTCTCTCCGATTAAGGTAGTACTTCTGTCTGTAATGAACAGAGTCGTTCGGGGGTCTGATCTGGGAGTTCCTGGTATCAATGGTGTCTGGCTAGTGACAATGCACTGAGCGGTTCCTGAGTTCCAACTTGTGTTACGGACAATGCCCTCGTCGTGGTTCGTTCTAAGTCAACAGTGGCAAGCAGAGTCTCGGTCCGCTCCCAGCCACTGGATGAAGGTTTAGACACTAAGTCAAATGATGACAAAGGCCTTGGAGAGCAATAAGAGAAAAGAGCGCTGAAGTCGATTGTTGTTGAGAGCAAAACTTGTCTAAGTTGGAACTGGAGTTACTCTACAGTACATGGGGTTTATATATGATTAGGGAATAAAGGAAACGAGACAATGGCTACCTAAGAAAGGAAATGTGAAGGTAGCTACAAAAGGAGATAGTGTCCAGGCAGTACGGTGCGCAGTTAAGGAGAGATGATGGATATGAAATGATACATGGAAACAGGAAGACGAAACAAAAAGGAACTGTAACAATGGGCAATGGAGCCGTTTCAAAATCCACCACCATTCAATAACTGGGAAGACCTCAAAATCAAGATGAAGGATTTCTTCTTGACAACTGAAACCCGTGACAATGCAACACGCAAAATCAGTACTCTGAAACAAGGTTCTTGAAAAGTCGAGGACTATATCATCGAATTCAGAAGTATTGCCATGCTCACTGGGTATAACGGGATTGCATTAGTTATGCATTTCCGCCAAGGTCTCAACCCAGCATTAGGATGGTGAGTAGTGGAAATTGGAATGTTGGATGGCACGAGGAGTATTGACGGATCTCAGCCAGGAGATCTACAACGATGGTATGATAGGGTGCTGGCAATTGAAAAGAGCTGGAGGGATGCACAACAGTTGTATCCAAAAGCGACAATGACGCAGATGGGGAGTAGGCCAGCGCAAAACACACAGAATAGGCAAAACAAGCCTTGGCAGCAGAATCGACCGATTCAAAACCAGAACTCGCCAGCGACGGCATCTACATCGAAAGATCCAAATGCAATGGATGTAGACCGTCGACGCGCATCAATTACCTGTTACAACTGTGGAAAGGTTGGACATATGAAGTGGGATTGCAGGGCACCGCCGAAGGATAAGGGAAAACAGGTGGAGAAGAGATGGAACAATGCAAGAGAATATGTCAGGGATCTGACAGACGAGGAGAAGAAAGAACTAGTGGAGGAGTTGGGTTTTCAAACCAACTTGTGAATAAGTGTTTCGATTCACAAGTTATGGACATTGTAGAGTATGAAGATTCTCATGTAAATCTACCTGAAATTTTATATGAATGTCGTTCACTTGTACATTGTCTAAGAAACGCACCCATAAGCGCAACTAAACAAAGATTGACTACATGGTCAAGTCCTTGGATGGTGAGACGTATCTGGGATCAACCAATGGAAACAGCCATCAAAGACGTGAAAACATGGGTTAAGGAAAACCATGAGGGAGAAGTAGATGAGACATTGATCCAAGAATTGAATCAAATGTCAGAAAAGGATGCATTGTGGTATTTAAACCACATGAGAACCAAACCACACCTCATTTGGACAACAGGATAAAGGCAGATGGATGTAGGAGTTATAGTGCAAACTAAAGACTCACTACAAAACTTTGAGATAAAGGCACTAATTGACTCGGGATGCACGGCTTCATGTGTAAACAAAACATTTATTGAACAAAATGGGATAAACACACGAAGATTACCAAAATCTATTCCAGTCTTTAATGCTGATGGGACATGAAACGCAGGAGGAGATCTGGAGGAAATGGTAGAACTGAAATTACGAATCGGGGACCATTGGGAGTCACTAGAATTCGGAGTTTCAGCATTAGGCAAAATGGATATGTTCTTAGGACATGATTGGTTGAAATATCACAATCCAGAAATCAACTGGAAAAACCAGTCATTGAACTTTTCACAATGTCCGGGATCATGTTGGAAAGGATCAACGGTTAATGAACCAGAGGAAGAAATTGATCAAAACAAATGGGAAGAAGGGGACCGCTTATTAGCAGTGCATATTGGACAAGAGGAATTACAATTACGAGCTTTTCAATCCAAAGCTACAGAAATTGCCTCTCAAAATAAAATTAAGTGTTCATTGGAAGAGATTGTACCATCTCACTATCTTCCACATCGTAAGGTCTTTGAAAAGACTACCTTTGACAAATTACCACCACAGCGACCGTGGGATCATGCAATCAAATTAATACCGGGATCAAACCCTTTAGATTGCAAAATATATCCATTGAATAGGGAGGAACAGAAAGTTTTGGAAGACTTTCTCACTGAGAATCTGGAGAGTGGGCAGATAAGACCCAGTAAATCTCCAATGGCATCACCATTCTTTTTTGTTAAAAAGAAAGATGGCTCTTTAAGACCCATACAGGATTATCGTAAACTTAATGAAATGACCATTAAAAATTGTTACCCACTACCGTTGATATTGGAATTGATTGACAAGTTGAGTAATGCAACAATCTTTTTGAAAATGGACATTCATTGGGGATATAATAATATCCATATTAAAGATGGTGACGAATGGAAAGCAGCCTTTCATACAAACAGAGGCTTATTTGAACCATTGGTTATGTTCTTTGGTCTTACCAATTCGCCAGCTACTTTCCAAACCATGATGAACAATCTGTTCCAGGAGGAACTCGCTGAAGGATGGGTGGTGATTTACATGGATGACATATTGGTGTTCTCTCAATTGAAAGAACAACACGAAAAACATGTAAATAGAATATTGAAAAAGCTGGAAGAAAATCAATTATCATTGAAACCTGAAAAATGTTACTTTGATAAGACAGAAATTGAATTTTTGGGTATGATAATCACCAAAGATTCAGTACAGATGGACCCAGCAAAAGTAAAGGCGGTAAAAGAATGGCCGGAACCCAAGAATAAATGAGAAGTTCAACAATTCTTAGGATTCGTTAACTTTTATCGACGATTTGTGAAGGGATTTGCAAAAGATGCAAAACCTTTGACAGAATTAACCGGAAAGAAGGATTGGGAATGGGGCCCTCGACAGGTAGAGGCTATGAGAAAGTTAAAAGAAAGGATAGTGGAGGAAGTGGTATTGGCAATACCAGATGAAGGAGGACAGTTTCGAATCGAAACTGATGCATCAGATTTTGCATTGGGATCAATTTTATCTCAACAGCAAAATGGGATATGGAGACCAGTTGCGTTCATTTCCAGAGCTTTAAATGAAGCTGAAAGGAACTATGAAATATATGATAAAGAAATGCTCGCAATCATGCACTCTTTGTATGAGTGGTCACAGTATCTTAAAGGAGCAAAAGAGATAATAGAAATCTTGACTGATCATCAAAATTTGACATACTTCCACAAACCCCAAAATCTAAATCGCAGACAGGCGCAATGGGTCATGGATCTACAAGAATATAATTTCGTGATTAAGCATAGGTCGGGAAAATCTAAATCCAAAGCAGATCTGTTGTCTAGAAGAGCAGGATACGAACGAGGGGAGAGAGATAACAAAGATGTAATATTATTAAAAGAGGAGTTGTTTATAAGATGGGATCAAAGCAAGATTGAGATAGAAAAATTAGAAAAAGATATCAAAAAAGTAAATAAAAGACAATGGGACAAACAAGTAGAAAAAGGAATAAAAGAGAAAAAAGAAGGTTTCGAATATGATAAAGAACAAAATGTAATAACATGGAAAGGAAGGGTTTATATACCAGCAGTAGTAAGACTGAGGGAGGAAGTAATACAGATACACCATGATTGGGGTCATCCAGGAATAGCTAAAACTTTGGAGTTGATAACGAGAGGGTATTGGTGGCTGAATATGGGAGAAGATATCAAAAAATACATTCAAGGGTGTAGAACTTGTCAGACTGTTAAACCTGACAGACAAAAACGAGCAGCGCCGTTAAATCCACACACAATACCAGATGCTCCATGGAAACATATATCAGTTGATCTGATTGGACCATTACCAGAGTCCAAAGGATATAATGCAATTCTGACAGTAGTAGATTGATTCTCAAAGATGGCATACTTTTTACCCACCAACACTACTATAACTTCATTAGGAGTTGCTACATTATATTGTGATCATATTTTCAAAAATCATGGAGTACCAGAGAAAATTATCAGCGATCAAGGGCCACAATTTGTGTCAAAATTCATGAGGGAACTTTCAGGAATATTGGGAATCAAAGGAAATCCATCCACAGCTTTTCATCCGCAAACTGATGGACAAACAGAAAGAGTAAATCAAATAGCAGAACAATTGTTATCTACGTTTGTCAATGAAAATCAGGACAATTGGAGCAATTGGTTGGCAGTAGCTCAATTCTGTTATAATGATTGGGAACATTCGGCGACAGGATACTCCCCCTTCTATATGAATTATGGTCGTCATCCCAACAAAGGAACGGAAATCGACACGGGTAATAAGCGGTCACGCAGTTTGCAGGAAGACAAGCTGAGGTATGGAATCAGGCCAGAAACGCGCTCAAGAAAGCTCAGGCGGCAATGGCATTACAGTATGACAAAAGAAAAAGAACATCTATAAGTTACAAAAAAGATGATCTAGTATACATAAATGCCGAACATTTACCAATGGTGCGTCCGACCAAAAAGTTGGGAGAGAGGTTTTTAGGACCCTATAAAATCCTTGAAAAAGTGGGACCGGTGGCTTACCGGATTCTTATCCCTGCATCCTGGAAGGTTTACAACATTTTTAACAAGTCACTTTTGAAACCATACCACGCACCTTCTTTTCCAATACAGGCCAGCAAAAATGCAAGCCAAAAGAAGCAGCAGGAGAAAGAGAGCGACACTGGCAACTATGAAGTGGAAAAAATACTTGATAGTCGAATAAACCGTCGGGGGCGAGGTCAGCTGGAGTATTTGATAAAGTGGAAGAATTACCCGCTCAAAGAAGCTTCGTGGGTACCAGCGCGGAATTGCCACCATGCCAAGAGGCATGTCAATGATTTCCATCGACTCAACCCAGGGGCGCCCAGGAGACTCCATGAATGAGGATTAGCATTCAAACCGTATTTAAACTATACACAGCCACCGGTATCTAAAAAACTATACGGGTGGGAAGATGGAAAGTTTGAACGAGAGTATTTGGAAAAACTGGAACAAAACTGGCAGAAGTGGAAAGGAAATCGTCGTGAAGCGGAACAAACAGATCCTGATCGTGTGGAACCCGATCCTTGAAGAGGGGGGGTTATGTTACAATTTCTCATTTCTTTATTTTCTTTGATTATATAATGGACACAGCCATGGGAGGGTTAGGTCAGCAAGGCAAGGATGGCTGAGTCATCGGAAGCCATGAGGGAGAGGTCACATGATTGACTCATGGAGGACATGAGGCGAAAGGTATATAAGGAGGGGTAGTAGGTAGTGTACCTTAGCCTTACAATTGTTTGTGTCGTACCACACAGCAACTATTGCTCTCACTCTCTCTCTTTCTCTTTCGTCTCAAACCTTGAGGTTGTGTGGAACTTCATTCTAACAATTTTCTATGATTAGATAATGGACACAGCCATGGGAGGGTTAGGTCAGCAAGACAAGGATGACTGAGTCATTGGGAGTCAGGAGGGAAGAGTCACATGATTGACTCATGGATGACATGAGGCGAAAGGTATATAAGGAGGGGGTTAGTAGGTAGTATACCTTAGCCTTATGATTGTTTGTGTCATACCACACAGCAACTAAGAGCCTTCTCTCTTTCCTTCTCAAACCTTGAGGTTGTGTTGAACAACATTCTAACAGGAAGTGAGTGGCAGTGCCAATTTTATGCCAGGGACTCTCCTGACATTTGATCCCACAATCAACAGGAAGTGAGTGACAAGGCCCATTTTATGGGGGCTCTCCTGACATCTGATTCTGTAACCAACAGCCTTTTGTGAGTAACAGTGCCAACCTTATACCAGGGACTCTCCTAACATCTGATCCTGTAACCCATTAGCAGTTTGTGAGTGACAATGCCCATTGTATGCCAGAGACTCTCCTGACATCTGACCCCACAATCAACAGGAAGTGAGTGACAGTGTCCATTTTATCCCAAGGACTCTCCTGACATCCAATCACATGACCAACAGAGAGTGAGTGACAGTGCCCATTGTATGCCAAGGATCCTAATATGTGATCCTATGATCAACTCAGAAAGTAAGTTATAGTGCCTGTTGTGTGCCAGAGCCTCTCCTGACATATATATCTGATACCATGACCAACAGTCTGTGAGTGACAGGCCCCATTCTATGCCAAGGATTCTACTGACATCAGATCCCATGACCAACAGTTGGTGAGTGATGGTCCCCATTTTATGCCAGGGAATCTGATCCTGACATTATTGCAACCAAGATGGATGTGAGTGATATTTTATGTTTGACTATATTAATTCACTTACAATTGGTTTGCCAGTGTCACTTGCATCAGATTCAAATTATCATGCCACAATTAGTTATCTCTGCTCCATGCATGTAGGATAGAAAGCCATCATCAATTTTCACTCCAGAAGGTGGAATTCAACCTTTCTCCAGAATGATATATTGATTTTAGTATCATCAGCCATCACATTGTCAAGCTTTAGTTGGTAAACTGCTCCATTTACAAAAGTGATTAATTTTGACAATTTAAAAGCAATCATCATCATTGCCAAGCAAGCATTTTGGCAAAGAGAATATATTTTGATAGCTTTGAGAGGTGCTTTGTACCAGTTCATGAAACAGGATTATATGAAGAAACTGAAAACTGAAATTACTGATGGGTCTCTGCCATCTAGCCATGCAAAGTTGATTACATTTTTGTATAATCATACTAAGACATGACAATATGTATTCAGTTGTATATGTAATTCTCTTTGCTTTGCTGACTTTTGTAATATGAAGATGCCAACACCATTGTCATCTTTGTTATGTCTTTTCCTAGTAAGTATTTTCACTTTAGTAAATCTGATTCATGCATTCCTTTCTTGCTATGATGTACTTGCTCACCTCATGACTCATATTCTATGCTAGCCCCTCTTAGCCACAGAATTTGTAACCTTGTGAAACTTATAGTGTTTGTGTCCCCATACACTGTGAGTATTGACCTGGCATATGTGGAACAAGATGGTGTGGGCATACAGCACATTTGGTGTCCCAAGCCATCCCCACAATCCATCTCCCATACACATACTAAATGAACTTGCAACCGGAGCACATTTATTCATATTACAAACCCACTTTCGTCAAATGGCATACTACTTACTACTCATCAAAGACAAGGCAATTCATCAATGATATCTCAGCACCACAAATCAATGGATTATCACTGCTGACAGATCACAAATCAATAAAAAGAGAATCTACGATTTATGTTGCACCACGAGCCCAAATGAGTCAGAACAGAGTTGCACCAACAATTGCAGCCATGAGCAGACCAAGTGGACCACGCCTGAGGCCCACGGCAGCATTTGAAGCCGCAGTAGCACTGGCCTTGGAGCCAGTTGTCTTAGTAGCAGACGCCGTTGAGGAAACAGCTGTGGAATTCCCCGAACTGGCGGCGGTCGGGCCAGTAAGGGGCGCCGTCGACTGGCCATTAATCTGTGCTTGTTCCGCAGCATTAAATGAACCGGACATTCCCGCCATCCTGTTGATAACGGTCAATAATAAAATAAGCATATGTGCCTTGGAATAAAAAGATAGGCTTACGTAAACTTTGCAGAGAATGCCATAGCGTTATATTGAGGCATTTTGGGATCCATAAACGACAGCGACTGGATCCGAACGAAACTGATCAAACAGTCATGTAAGCGAAAGAAGGATGAGAGAGAGAGAGACGCGGGAATCACTAGTTTTTATTATTAGGACCAATCGTGGGGTCGGCCGTGAACTGTATAGCCGACGTCTTGGAAACGTCGGTATTATTAGAAATGGTCTGGAGTGGCGTCTGGCAAGGGGACGTGTTTTCGGCACAAAGGACCCTGAGGAACGTGTTCAACTGACCTGCTGCAAGGCGTTACCAATGTAAATGGCAATTGTGGAGGGGCCGAATTGGCTCAAGAGAGGAGTAGTGCCATCGTCCTGCCAGTTGATTGTAGCTTGTTGCCCGCCAGTAAAGGTCGAGGCGGCAGTGGGCGAGGTAATCTACGAAGGAAAATAAAATATCGAACCATAAAACATTGGGAGAAGGACTGAACGCACGTAAACGCCACCCAAGGCGGAACCGGCGAGATAGAAGAGAAGGAGAGATTTTGCAAACATTTTAGAAAGGACTGGAAGGGTTCAAGAGAGTGGAAGGGCGGGGTCTACGAGAGAAGATGGAACGAGAAAGAAAAAGCGACGGTTTTTGCCTGATCAACGACGCAACATGCCATATTTGGCAACCCATCACATTACAAGTCGTGAATAAAATACAACACATCTATGAAAACAAGTCCATCACTTTTGACTCAACTGCGTAAACCACGACGGCTCAAGCCCAGACACGAACACATCCAACGCACTCGCCATACCTGGGTACAATGTCTTTCCCTGGTCGACATATACCGAAATGCATGCAGGCAATGGTCCCTAGATCAAATATGTAAGCCAACAGGCACCGAATTGTCAATCTGAAACCTACATTTTCCCCCGTTCCCTTTAACCAGTAAAGTATCTCTGCGCAGTCGCACTGAAGCCTAGACCATGTCGCCAGGAACAGGCTGATAACGGACTCGGTCGTCATCAAGGCTTCGCACACAAGCAGCGCGAGGTGGGCCACGACGACTTCGGACCGTGCCGGGCCTGTCTGGACGGCGTATTGAGCATGTGCGACTTCATTATACGTTTCTAGGACAACGTTCTGATCTGTCAACCTCCGGTAAAACCCACAAATCACGTACGATCCAGTTGTTCGTGCAAACTTCCAATCATTGACGCGTCCCGCCTCAGCGACTAACAAGCACATCAGTCCTCTTGGCCGACCACACAAGATGGGCGCTTACCACTCTCTTGTGGCAAACCTTCGATCTCCCAGGTTTCCGAAGGCTCGTTACGATTATCCGGAACACGGAATAAACAAGATGCGCGACGTCAGGCATTGCGAGCTTAACATTCTGGACCAAGATTAGAACCACGCAATGACTAAAGAAGAACCGACGGCTTACTGCCGCGCACACTCTGAAAGGAAATCGATCAGCCGCCCGTGGGCGCTAGTGATCAGAAGCAGTCACTCACTGCTGAACAGTCGAGTCTAAATCCGATAGCTTCCGCACGAGGTGATAAAGTTCCTTTTGGCTGTCTCCATTCTTTTGCTCTGCTGACTTGACCAGTTCCGCGTGGACTGCGTTCAGCGCCGAACAGAACTGGACGGTCCGGCACGCAAGTGACTGTGTCAGGCTAGCATTGTCTGCCGATATCTGGGGATCGTGAGGACAGCGCCGGTGATGCAGAGCACAAGCTTACACTCGTGAAGGATAAAGTGACTTGAAGTTTCTCATCGACCAATCTCCGACTGGCAGACCTGCTCGCGTCGCGTGCTACCAATGGGAGGACAGATGTTGAAAACACTGTTGGCAAATTGATGAACATCCGCTGTGATGAGCGAGAACGAGGACGGACGTTTTAACCTGCCAGATATGAAAGTGGCGTTGGTTCGCGTTTGCCACATGAGCTGTTGAAAGTCCTGCCAACAAAGTGATCGTCAGAGACGTGACACACGTCGTAATCGCAGTTGCTACGCCGTACCCGATGCATACAGCTCCATCTCGCACGCAAGTCGAGGGTACGTCCCCGCTCGCACCAAGTTTGTTCACTTGGGTTGCGATGGCGTCAAACTTGGAAAGAAGCGAAGCGGTTGCTTTGGCGAGCTTCTCGCATGCTTGAGCCAGATCCGCTTGAACGTTGTGGTCGTTGAATACGTGAACGGCGTCGGGGTAGGTGAACGACAGAGGTACTTTCTGGTTGTGGTGAGTCATGCCAGCAGTCGGAGGAGCGTTACGTGGGGAATCTTGAGAAGCTACAAGCGAGAGGAATAAAATGGTTGCGGGATTCGACGAATCAAGCCGCGGATGGGATCAAACCGAGGCAATTTTATACAAGACCGTATTTCCCGATACTGTAGGCAATTGTCTATATTTGAGTTTGACAAGATACTCGTGCTCTGGGCGGGAGGACCGGCGTTCAGGAGGCGCTATGGTCTTGATGGGCGGTCATTGCATCATTACCCATGTATACCAAGCTTCGATTGTGACTAGGCATGGAGAGCAAGTGGTTGGAATGGAGAGTTATGGGAGCCAGGGCTGTGCACGTACGCAATTGCGGTTGCGTTCCCTGGATATGACGACCGCCATCCGATTGATGTGAAAGCTGTGGGTGTGGATCTGGCAGATCGTGGATGCCATAGATGGCTAGTTTATTGTCTTTGCGGAGAGCGGGTGGGAGCCGAAATAGTTTGGTTAAGGGCGGTCCACCCATGGCAAGCTTACCCTGTCCGAGTCCCCTTGCGGTGGAGGGTTAGACGGGCTTCTGCCTCCACGACGCCAAGCTGCGGGTTGGGTTGGGATGCGATTAGACTCAGTCCGGACCTCCAACATCATGCGCCCACTGGACTGCGGGCGTTGCTTTTTTTCGTCGCTTCCAACCAACCGGCGACAGGGCAGCCGGCGGGTGCGCAGCGCAGAGGAAAACTTTTTTTTTCCTTGCGCAAGCTATCAAACTCAGAAGATCGTTGAGATCTTGCCTTGCTTCAATTTTTTGCTTGTTGGCTGTGGCGCGGAGACGGAACAGAGCATCGGAACAACAGCACATTAATTTAGTATGTCTCTCTCTCGCACACGCCTCCGCTGATGATGGAAAATGGCACAGATCATGCAGAATTCAAGCTGTTCGAGTTCCAATGGAGATATCACCTCTCATCTGGCCAGGGTGAGAAAAGATCCATAAATTATGTTACGGTCTGCTTGGACGATGAATGAAAATTGCCTGATTGGCGCCCGTGCCGCAGTCTGGCGCATCGGCAAAATCCGTAAACTCTGTTCGCGTCCATGTCAGTCCTGTTCGAGACCTCCTTGGGCGACCTTGTCATCGACCTCGATGTAGAGTCATGCCCAAAGACATGCGAAAATTTTATCAAGCTGTGTAAACTCTACTATTACAACCTCAATGCCTTTTTCAACGGTATGACGCGCGTCATATTGCACAACCTCTACTCAAATGTTGTGCAACAGTCTCAAAGGATTTCCTGGCCCAGGCAGGGGATCCGAGCGCCACTGGAACAGGTGGTGAATCGATATGGTCCTACATCGCATCTCGGCGACAGCCGCCTGATACATCAATACCACGGTATTTTACGCCTGAATTCGTTCCACGCCTCAAGCATACCACACGGGGCACCGTATCAATGGCCGTTGCTCCCTCTCTCGAGCCGTCTCCCGCAAATGGCCCAAACGGTACCAAAGGCGGCGCAGGATCGCAGTTCTTTATCACGCTTGCTGACAATATCGACTACCTCGATGGGAAACACGCCGTGTTTGGGCACGTCGTTGAGGGGCTCGAGATGCTTGACAAGCTAAACGAGGTGTTTGTCGATAAGGATAGCAGGCCATTCAAGGATGTGAGGATACGGCATGTGATCATCCTGGACGACCCATTTCCGGATCCAGAGGGTCTGGTTGTGCCCGAGAGCGCCCCGACGAAGCCGCCGGACAACTCGACACGGATTGCGGAGGACGAGGACCCGTTGGCGGTGTTGCCTGAAGAAGAAGAGGAGAAGATCAGGAGGGAAAAGGCGGCAGCTGCGTCGGCGTTGACGCTGGAGATGGTGGGCGACCTTCCATTTGCGAATGTCCGGCCGCCGGAGAATGTCCTGTTTGTGTGCAAGCTGAATCCGGTGACGCGGGACGAAGATTTGGAGTTGATCTTTTCGCGATTTGGGACGATCATGAGCTGTCAGGTGATCCGGGACAAGAAGACGGGGGATTCGTTGCAGTATGCCTTCATCGAGTTTGACAAGAGGGATGACGCCGAGCAGGCGTATTTCAAGATGCAGAACGTGTTGGTGGACGACAGGAGAATTTGGGTTGATTTGTGAGTGGCATACTATACACGGCGCGTACTTTGCTGACGCGAACTGGTGCAGCTCTCAGTCTGTGGCGAGACTCAACACACATTGGTCGAATGATGTCCGGCGTGGTTCGGCTCTTACAGGACGACGCAATGATGGGTTTGCGGGTCGTGAGGATTTGGAGCGAACGAGGAGGTACAGGAATGAAGACGAGCGCGACGCGAGATATGGCGGGTATGGCATGGTATTTGATGTGGACGACCGGAGCTCCAAGCGGCGGCGGCGAAGCCGAAGCCGGAGCGTGAGCCGAGAGCGCAGACACAGACGGGATCGGGATGAGGACCGGGAGCGCCGGCGGTAGGCAGGGCCGTGGGATCGTGGAGAAAATTAGATAATAAAGGTCACGTGGAATTCTAGATATTTCGAAAAATTTAAACGGCGCCAGTTCCGGCTCTTCTCGTTCAGACTTTTTCTGCAATGCATCGCCTGTCCTCCTCCTCAAGGTCTCTCCGCAAGGCTGTCCCCGCTCTTGCTCGCAGCGCCCACAAGGAGATTAGATTCTCGAATGAGGGCAGGGCAAGCATCTTAAGGGCGTTGATGTCCTCGCAAAAGCCGTCAGCATTACGCTTGGTCCAAAAGGTATGCATGACGCGTCGTGTGTCGGACCGTACTGACGACGGTGAACAGGAAGGAATGTCATCATTGAGCAATCCTTCGGGGGCCCAAAAATTACCAAGGGTATGTCGAGTTCATTCTGGTGATGATGTGGCACTTTCTTAGCTAGGTTTTTCTAGACGGTGTCACTGTCGCCAAGGCCATCACTCTCAAGGACAAATTTGAGAACCTTGGTGCACGGTAAGCATCTCGTACAACCGTATAGGAATGTTTCTGACACAAAACACAGCCTTGTTCAGGATGTGGCTCAAAAGACCAATGAGACTGCCGGCGACGGTACAACCACTGCTACAGTCCTGGCGCGTGCCATCTACGCGGAGGGTGTCAAGAATGTGGCCGCTGGTTGCAACCCTATGGACCTCCGTCGCGGTGCACAAGCAGCTGTCCAGCGTGTCGTTGACTATCTCACCGTACATGCCAAGACGGTGACGACAACTGCCGAAATTGCACAAGTTGCCACCATTTCTGCAAACGGTGATATCCATGTTGGCAATCTGATTGCACAAGCAATGGAAAAGGTTGGCAAGGAGGGTGTCATCACCGTCAAGGAGGGACGTACTATTGAGGACGAGATTGAAATCACCGAAGGCATGCGCTTTGACCGTGGTTACATTTCTCCCTACTTCATTACGGATGTCAAAACGCAAAAGTGCGAGTTTGAGAAGCCGTATATCCTGCTTAGCGAGAAGAAGATCTCGTTGCTTCAGGATATCCTTCCCTCTCTCGAGGCAGCTGCTCAAGCTCGCCGACCCCTTGTCATCATTGCTGAAGATATTGACGGTGAAGCACTGGCCGCGTGTATCCTCAACAAGCTCCGTGGCCAGCTTCAGGTGTGTGCTGTCAAGGCCCCTGGATTCGGTGACAACCGAAAGTCTATTCTTGGTGACCTTGCCATTCTCACTGGAGGCACCGTTTTCACCGACGAACTTGACATTAAGCTCGAGCGCGCCACATCTGACATGCTGGGCTCGACTGGCTCCATCACCATCACAAAGATGACACGATCATTCTCAACGGTGAAGGATCCAAGGATGCTATCCAGGCTCGTTGTGAGCAGATCCGCGCGATTGTCGGCGACCCTACCACGTCCGAGTACGACCGTTCAAAACTGCAGGAACGCCTTGCCAAACTTAGCGGCGGTGTTGCTGTCATCAAAGTGGGTGGCTCGTCGGAAGTTGAGGTTGGGGAGAAGAAGGATCGCTACGACGATGCACTCAACGCGACGCGCGCCGCTGTTGAAGAGGGTATCCTTCCTGGTGGAGGTGTTGCTCTCCTCAAGGCGAGTTTGCAACTTGCCACATCCTCTCCTAGCAGCGGTGGCAACTCGACGAGCGCTCCTGTCTCACCAAATGCCAAACCGATTCCTACCAGTAACTTTGACCAGGAGCTCGGTGTTTCGATCATCCGCCGCGCACTGACCAACCCTGCTCGGACGATTCTCGACAACGCAGGCGAGGAGTCGAGCGTTATTGTTGGCACGCTGCTCAAGAAGTATGCCGGTGACGACCAGTTTGGGTACGGTTACGATGCAGCCAAGGGTGAATACGTGGATATGATCAAGGCTGGTATTGTGGACCCGCTCAAGGTTGTGCGGACTGCGTTGGTGGATGCGTCTGGTGTTGCGAGCTTGCTCACGACGAGCGAGTGCTGTATTGTTGATGCACCCGAGGAAGAGAAGCCTGCTGGGCCTGGAATGGGTGGCATGGGCGGCATGGGTGGTATGGGTGGATTCTAAGGGCGATGATATCTTAGTCTGGACGCTCTCGGGGGCGACACGAAAAGTACACTTGCTTAACATTTATACATTTGTTATCACCACTCAATATCAATACTCATATGCTAACCGTGGGAACTGATCTGGACATGGTGCTGGTCATACAATAAGCCTGACTTGTCCTCTTCGCTTCCATGTCCGCTGCGAAACTTGCCCGTCGCGCTCGTTTTCACGCCGTTTTCCCCATCATTCGAGACCAACTGGTAGACCATGTAAAGAAACAAGGCTTGCCAGACTCGGCCCTGGAGTGGTATCGCAAAGTGAGCTATTATCCCCGTGTTTTCGACGCATTCTCATCGCGCCTGTAGAACCTTGACTATAATGTGCCTTGGGGCAAGCTGAACCGCGGAATGGCGGTCGTAGACACCGTCGAGATCCTCAAGGGACGGAGCCTCGCAGACGACGAGTATCTCATGGCTGCGGTCCTTGGGTGGTGCGTCGAACTCGTACGTTTTATCAAGTTTATATTTTTTTGAGTCTACGAGCTTATTTGCTGCAGCTTCAAGCCTTCTTTTTGGTTTCAGATGACATTATGGATTCGTCCATCACTCGCCGGTCCCAGCCGTGCTGGTACCGCGTACCTGAAGTGGGGATGATCGCGATCAACGACTCGTTCATGCTCGAGGCCGCCATCTACCGTCTTGTCAAAGTTTATTTCAAGGGGCAGCCGTACTATGTTGACTTGGTTGAGACCCTGTTAGACACAACGTACCAGACTGAGATGGGACAACTGATTGATTTGATCACGGCTCCAGAGGATCAAGTTGACTTGTCCAAGTTTTCGCTTGAAAAGTATTTACTTCTTTGCCAAATCACCGATGCACGTGTGTGCTAACGAGGTTGCTTTTAAAAAAAAGACATCGACTTATCGTGTTGTTCAAGACTGCGTATTATTCGTTCTATCTCCCCGTGGCGTTGGCGATGTACATGTGCCATGTGCCCGAGTCGTACACTGCGCCCGGCGCAGATGGAAAGCCGACAGAGGTCCGCCCGTATGATGTTGCGCGCGAGATTCTCATCGCCATTGGAGAGTACTTCCAGATCCAAGATGACTTTTTGGATTACTCGGGGACGCCTGAGCAGATTGGCAAGATTGGCACGGATATTGTGGACAACAAATGCTCGTGGTGCATCAACAAGGCGCTCACTCTTGCAAACGAAGCGCAGCGGGCGGTGCTCGAGGAGAACTATGGAAGGAAGGACGCGGCAAAGGAGGGGCGTGTGAAGGAGGTGTTTGAGCAACTTGGGCTGCGCCAGGTGTACGCCGAGTACGAGGAAAATGCGTACCGGACGCTGTCTGTGAAGATTTCTGAGATTCCTGAGACGAGGGAAGCGAATACGTTGAAGCGGGAGGTGTTTACGAGTTTCTTGAACAAGATTTACAAGAGGACCAAGTAGGAGATTTACAAAATAGGAAATTGTCACAGATTTACCAAATAGGAATTGTCACAGATTTACCGAATAGGAAGTTGCCGTCACAGACGCGACGCGCCGTCTACGCCCATGTCCCCACGCCGCTCCCAGCGCGACAGAAAACCTGCCCTTCCTTTCGCTTCTGCCACCACTGACCCTGTACACATTCAAGCTCGTAAGCGAAAACGTTCAGAAAGCGGGGATGACTCCGAGACAGAGTATCACCACGTCCCTGAGCTTGTCCATGACGCGGATGGTGGAGACGACGACGAAGAGGATGAGGATGATGCCACAGACGACGAGTATCGCACCGCTAAACAGAAACAGCCTCGTTCGGGACGAAAAGCAAAGCCAAAAGCAACGCTGAAATCAAAGCCTGGCGCGGCAGCAACCCGGAAGACGAGGGCCGCCAAGGGCGCGCCGTCAACTCGAAAAGGGAGGAAACCCAAGGACGCTGGTGCTGCTGACCAGGTCGCCAAAGACACGAATATTGCCAACGATAACGCCCTCTTTAGTACGTCCCTCGTGATCCGATCCAGTGCCACACCCTGTCTCACACACACCCCCAACAGATGCTCTCCTCAACCCTGCCGTTCCGCTTCAATCGACCGCGGAAGATTTTATCGAATCCCTGCGCCAGTCACCAGCCGCGGCACAGGCCGAGCTGGTCAACCTCATCCTGCGCTGTTGTGGTTGTAATGACTCGGTCGACGCAGACGCAGCGATCGATTATGACGGTGTCGTCGACGCCTTGGACAATTTTACAGAAAGTCTCAAACAGGTATTTTATCCTCCCCTCTCTTCTTGCCCATTCAGCTTCTCAATTCGCACAGGAAAACTCGCCCGTCTACCCACTCACGTCCAAGCTGCCCACCTTCAAAAAGTTTCGCAAGCACCTCGCCGAGTTTATCGACCGCCTCGTGACTGCCGCTGCCGATCTCGGGCTCTTGTATTCCACCGATCTCATGGCCACACTGCAGACCTGGGTCGTCGCCATGTCGTCCTCCCAGATTAGGAGCTTCAGACACACGGCGACGGTCATCTCTCTCGAGCTCGAAACGGCTCTGTGTGACGTGGCGGCTGGGGTGGAGAAGGAGGCTGAAGTGGTCGCCCGCCAGCGCGAGGGCGAGAAGAAGAGAAAGGCGACTAACAAGTCGGCAGGGGCGGCCAGGTCGAAAGAGTTGGGTGTGAAAGCTAAAGAGATTAGGAAGCGCCGTGACCAGGTTTCAGAGTTTTTGAAAGAGTTTGTGGATGGGTGCGTGCCTGTTCCAATTATCTGCTCCGAGGGAGACGTATGGTCTGACAAGGGATCGTGGACAGCGTATTTGTACACCGTTATCGTGATTTGGATCCCAGTATCCGAGCAGAATGTGTGCGTGCCATCGGAGTCTGGTTCAAGAAACACCCGAGCCATTTTCTCGACGCCACGTACCTTCGATATGTCGGCTGGGTCCTGTCTGACGCGTCTAACCACGTGCGGCTCGAAGCCGTCCGCGCCCTGTCCAACGTGTATGACCAAGCGGACTTTATCAGCTCGCTCAACCACTTTACGGAGCGCTTCAAGTCACGCCTGATCGAGATGGCGACGATGGACGTGGATGTGTCCGTCCGCGTTGCCGTCATCCACGTGCTCACGGCCATAGACGCCTACTCGCTGTTCGAGGAGGAGGAGAGAGAGAAGCTGTGTCTGCTCCTGTTTGACGAAGAGCAGCGGGTGAGGAAGGCCGTGAGCGGGTTTGTGCGTGGCATATGGGAAGAGGCGGTGGATGAGAGGTCGGTGGGGAAAAAGGGCAAGAAAGGGTGGAGCAATAAAGACCAGGAGAGGGTGGAGCTCAAGGTTTTTGCGGCGCTGCTGGTGAGGTGGGGCAAGACGCTCGACAAGATGGTTGGTGATGATTCGGACTCGGAGGCGCCGGATATGGATGGAGGGCCTGAGGAAGGGGAAGAACGCAGGTCTACCCTGCTGAGAAGACAGCAGCGCCAAAGGAAGGAGCTCGTCGCACTCACGCGGGACGTGGTGGGGAGGACGGCTTTGGTCGTCGAGGCGCTTTGGGCGGAACTTGACCCCGTAAGGGATTGGGAGGCCTTGCTTAATTTCCTTCTCTTGGACCATTCGGCGGCTGCCAATGGGATGGAGGAGGATGAGCTGCCAGAGAGACCTGGAGCGTCGGTTAGACGCGGGAATGGAAGGAAAGAGGTGGAAGAGAATGGGGAGAGCGTCGAGAGTGAGGACATTGTTGCTGTGACGGTTGATGAGGCATGGAGGTTGGAGGAGGTTGAGGAGGGGATCCTGCTCGAGGTGCTGGTGGCCGCGATCAGGAAGGCCAAGGGAGACACCATTGGGGGTAAAAAGGTGCGTGTATGCGTCTCTGGCTCGACATTGTCTTGCTAACAACAACCAAAATACAGGGTGAGGAAGAGACCGTGGTCAACGATATCACAAGGGCGTTGATCAAGGGCCTGCCGAGGCTCTTTATCAAGCATCGAGCAGATACGAAACGTATCGCCGAGATTTTGCTGTTGCCGACAATGATGAACCTGGATCTCTATTTAGAGATGCGCATGATAACGGTACGCGTAGATTCGTTCCTGTACGATGATCACTTATCCGCGTATTCGTAGAGCTACGCCAGCCTATGGGACGACGTAGCAAAACAATTCTTTTCACATTCTTGTTTGACTGTCCTATCCCGAGCGGTGTCCGCCATCCGATATTTCCTAGCTGCAACGAGTCTGTCTAATACAAATGCCACGAAAATTGCAGAGCTAGAAGAGGAGCTGTCGTCGACCCTGCACGATGCCGTCGCGGGCCGGGAAGAAATTGAGGTCGCAACGTTTAGCGAAGATGAAGTTCTTGCGCTTGGGGCAATCTGTTCCCGGATCGCTGTTTTATTCGGTTCGCGTGATATGACGGCGTGGATGGAGGAAGATGAGGGTGGGAAGCAGAGCAGTGCTTGGGATATTGTGACGGCGCTGAGCGAGCGCGGTCGATTAGGGTATAAAGAAGAGGATGTGGTGCGCTTTTTGCCTCCTGCACTTTCTAGCCATTCTGAGAGCACTTTGTGATAGATGGTTGAGCAGACCCTGCAAGCATGGACGCTGCACATCATGTGGAAGGCCAGAGGGCTTACTGCGAGCGAAGATCCATCACAGGAGGAAGCCAAATATCGAGAACAACTCGTGGACCAGAGGGAAGGTCTCTTGGAAAATTGGTTGAATATGCTATTGGAGGCCGCTCAAATACTGTCGAAGCGGTGAAGCGATCGGTACGCGGTGCCCACTTCAACACAGTCTTCTTCTCTAATACCATAACAAAAGGCGTTCAAAAATATGTTGGACCTCCATGTCCTGTTCTCGCCTATCAACGCTGTCGATCAAGGGGTGCACCATTAGCAACGGCCATGATTCCATTGACATTGGACGACGAGATCCAATATCGATGTGCAGGATTTATGCAGGCCGAAATCGAGCGTTACGCCGAGCTTGTGGCTGGCACTGAAGAAAGGCAGGGTGAAAACGAGAGCGGAAGCGAGTCGGAGGACAGCGCGGCTCAAAAGACGACGACTAGTAACAAAAAACAGCCCGCGCAGGCGGCAAAGAATGCAGAGAAGCAAAGTATGTCACGTTCATATTCCCTGATTTCCCTTATTTACGAGGTGTGCAGCGGATATCATGTCCCGAGCTGAGTTGGAGGAAGAGTACTTGTTCATTGATGTCGTGTCGACGTACTTGCGTGCAATACGCGTAGGCACTATCAACGTTTGCCATGGAGCTGTGCTACTTGCACATTATGGCCGGCTTGGACCTGCATTCGATGCCTGCATCAAAATTGTAATTGATGTTCTTCGGGAGGAAGGAATGGTATATGGCAACGCAGAGGACGTTGTCACCGTTATTACGCAGGCTATGCAAGAGGCGAGTGACTTGGGCATGCCCCAAACCTTTCATGCTTAAATGTGATTGATTAGGCTTTCAACTTGGTTCTCGATGGAATCATCCAAGGCGAGGATAATTGCATGCAGCTCGCAAAAGCTTTGTCTGGCTGTCTCATTATGAGAGGAAGCCAGCTGTCCATCATCAAGCGGCTTGAGAGCCAATACGTGGTTCAGATACATATCACGCTCGTCAGTTACATCGCCAAGCGATTGACAGCTTACGAGAAGAATAATAACAAAAAAGCATTCAAGCTTGCCATGTCCTTTTTCAAAACCTTGGTGCCACTACTTCTATCGGTGCAGAGTAACGAGGCCCTGGAATGTATGTGCTAAAATTGTCAACCCTTGGCCCACTACTGAATCCATTGCAGAAAAGCACATCTGGACCAAGTACTTGCTCAAGCGAAACTGGAACCTTCTCCAACATCAAAAATATGGGAACCACAACGGGCATATGAAAAACGACTGGGCACCGCGCTCTCAAAAGATAAACGTGAGACGCAGTTTCAACGGTTTCATGACAACACTAACAATCGATATCAGCATCAAAAGGTCGCAAAGGCAAAAGTGCTGCTGCGGCCATCACGGACGAAAGTGAAGCTGAGAAAACAGGAACAGACAACGAAGCTGCGGAAGGTCGGGCCACCCCATCCGTTCCAAGACCAAAGCCGCGCAGGGTGACGCGCGCTCACCCGGAGCCAGAAGGGGATGTGGAACCAGAGGGAGAAGTCGAGCGCGAGATACCCGACGACGACCCAGTTACGAATGGTGAGGCGAATGTCGAGGCTCATATTGAACAACAAGATTTTGCCACACCCCAGTCATCGGCGATTCGGCCACCATACGATCATGAAGCTCAAACGCCGCAACGAGCACCTTCGCTGTCTCCTATTCATGATATGCAAGAAGGGTCACGGCAACCGTCGCGTGAACCCTCTCCCGCGGTTGCTCCACAGCTGGGCGACGCGCTGGACGGAGAACTGCCCGTCGTCACTCCCAAGTTGTCCCGCAAAAGACCAAGAACGCACGACGATTTTATAGGTCTGGAATTGAATGACGTCCAAACCGCCGACGACGCTATTCAAAGCCCCGTAGGAGATTTGCAGATACGGAGGAAACGAATTCGTCATTAATTTAATACACTAATTATTATGCTCGCTATAATGTCTGTCCTGCACCTTATGCAGTTTACGAATCTGTACGACATACGTGTAGCTGAATAGATAAACAACTGAAATTACACCAGATGGGCGTGAGGTACATACAAATGGGTCATGGGTGCATGGACGAACAACAAGAAAATGAGTGTATGACGGAACGAATAAATCATAAATCAAGCAGCGTCCGAAAGCATGCGCAGGGTGAGAAGCATGGCATTACTCTGAATCGGGACGTTCAGTTCGAGTTTTCAAAAGGTGAAAAAGACAAATCACTTACATCAGCGTTCATAACTCTATATGCATCTGAAAGCCGAGAATCTCCTGGTAGAGATGTAGGACGGCGGGAGGCGCGCGTTGTGTTGCGAACTGGTGACCTTGGCTGGCGACCAATGTCGTTGCTCCTCAAAAGTGCAGCAATGGACCTGGACCGACGCAGTCGGGCGCCAATGCGGCGTTCAATATCCACATACAGCTCTTCTTGTTCCATCAGAGTCCGTGAATCCGGAGTTGTAGGCGTAAAGCCTGACGCGGACAATGGCTAGTGGGAAAAAAAACAGTTGGTAAAAGGAATAGGAGAAGGATGAAAAAAAAAAAAAAACACGCACGTTGGCGGATCGCAGTGGTATGTCTGTACGTATTTGGTCGGGTACGCCGCGACGATGGATTGCTGGAACAGGTGGGACGTCCTCCTGCGCAAAAGGTGACCTCATGCCAGCTGCAAGAACCGAACTGATGCTTGCTCTGCCGATGTGAAGCGAAGGCGGTCTACTTTGGAGGCCAGCCTTAAACCTTCGAATACTTGGCTTGGGCTGGACTCCTGCACCACCTTTGTTGGCATTTTGCGCAGCCTCCTCTGCCTGCTTCATCGCCTCGTTTCTTTCAGTCTCAAGCTGTGCCATCTGATGTCTAGAAAATTCTAGTTCTGCAAGCTTCTCCAGAAAACTCTTGTTGAGTTTGCGCAGAGCCATTGCAAGTGCACTGCCAGAGTGTTTAAGAACTAGAAGATTGAGACATGCTATTTGTTCATCGACGCTATGGTGATCCTCTGCAAGCCTGTCTAATTGATTGCAAACAGCTCTCAGCGTTTCGGCGACGCGAAGCGATGACCCTGGACTATCCAATGTATGTGAGTTTGAATTATTGGAAACGGTATCCAGCAACTTGTTGCGCCAGTGTGATAACGACCGATATTTTGACTGTACCTCTCGTCGTTCTACCTCAAGTCGATGCAGATCCTCTGGTATGTCATTATCCAAAACATCCAAGTGTAACAGTCGTATTGACAACGCCTCTGCAGACTGTTGTATTGCGCGAGAGACTATGGCCTGTAGCTCGGCAGATGTGAACGTCCACTTTGCTGCATCCATTGTCATGCCCTTGAATTTAGGAGAGGGAACGTCAAAGTGCGGTGATGGCATTTGCATTGTAGGTGCGCGAGGGATTCCGGTAGGTACCGTCGACGCGACGGACGAAACCGATCCGTTCCTATTTCTAGAAGAGTGCGACACAGTTCTTCCATCTCTGCGTTCGCGTGGTCCTGCTGGTAGACGGGGTCGTTGGCGCTGACGTCGGCTATTAAGAAGCAAACTTTCACGACTCTGAGATGCGCCAGCAACGTGGGAAGAATGTTTATAAACCTGTGGATAGTCAAAGCCAGCGGTACTGGGTGTACGACTATGGCTCGCTATACGATCACCGAAAACAGTATCGTACGCTGGTGGTGAATCAGGATGCGTATGCAAGGATGGAATGGAAGGTGACGAAGCGATAGATGGATCTATGTTTAACTGGGTCAGTGATTGTCTGCTAGGGTATTGTGAAGCACTGGGTGTTTGGAAAGAGTCCGATGAGTCCTGAGCATCAAGTCTTGACGACTGTGAAGCATTGCGCGAGATACTGAAATATATACTGCCAGAATTTGAGTATTCCAGTGCATCATCGGAGCTCGATTCTTGGCGCCTGCTCCGCTGCTCGGTCAACTGGGAGTTGGTCGTATTTGTTGAGCCCGTAATGCTACCGCGCTTGCTCGTACCGTCTCTCGACGATGAACGCGAAGCATTTCCGTCGTTGTTACTGAGAGATGAGCTCCCCACAATCATCGGGCCCCAGTGAGCGGCAATACTGAAATCGTGCACGGCTGACAAAGGTGCGTCCACGTCATCCTTCTTGGTATCAGCCTTTTCTTCGGATGGTTGAGATGGTTGGGATATCGACTCATTGCGCCCATGGGAACTGGCAAAGTCCCGATTCCGGGTCGAGCTCGACTGCCTTGAGTGTCTAGCCCCAGATGCAGCGCGCGTCATGAGCATTGTCTGAGTAGGGCTTGTCTGCATGTTACCAAAAGACGATACATCGGGTGACTCGGGAGGATGCGGGACAAAAGAAAATGGTACATCAGTTTCTTGCTGGAGTCGCGTCGTGATTGACGTAGAGGGTGCCTGTATCGAGGTCCACATGGGAGTGTAAAGAGGAGTTTCTGGGAATGTCTGCGTTGTGGTGTCCCTGGTTGGTGGAGCAAGGGCCGCATTGTTATCTGGAGCAATAGTGACCCTAAATTTGCTCGAATCTTGAGGGTCTCGAACTACAACTATTGGACTGGGTGCGCTGCCTGACCGTTTACGATTAAAGGGCTCCCTAGAGGATGCCACAAGGGCCTCAGAAGCTGTGGATGAGAATGAAGTGCTAAATCGTTGTCTTCTGGGAAAGGTAGAAACCTGCAGGGACCGATATCAACATGCCTCATCATGGTTTAAAAGTGATGAACGCACCAATGATGACTGCGGTCTGTCTCTGATAGGCAAACGCGCCTGAGTTTGAGTCCTCGATCCGGAATGCAACGAAGTACCCATGTATTCCGGCGACAAAGGGCTGAACATGGATGGACTAATCATACTGCTCCCTCGCGAGGAATGCTTTGCGAAGGGAGATATGGCAGGTGAGGTTTCAGAAACTTCTGTTATCGGAGAAATCGCTGGCTTAAAGCCTCTGTGGGAAACATCGGGACTGAAAGCCGAGTAATAGTCGATAACGTTATCAACTTCCCGAGGGTATGCATCTTCGCCGGCCCGGTCCGGTATATGGGGTGCAGACGGCAACAGCGGAAGCGGTTTTGGCGCTCCTTCTACTGTCGCTTGATCAACGTTGACGGGTAGAGGTGAAGAAACATCTTCCAAAGACGCAGTTTCTCTGCGCGCGCCCTCCAGTTTAACTTCCCGTGGCGAGGGGGATGCTGGGGCAGAACTGGTAGCTTCAGTTATGCGATTTATTCGTCGCGAAGCCTGCACGCTCCCAGCTGAGACAGAATCAATTACGGCAGTGACCGGGATATCCGAATAAGCAACAGGAGCAGACAATTCTGGAGATCGTGCCAAGTTAAGGCTCCCAGTACTGGAATGCCTTTTGAAGTCTCCAGTCTTCTTCAGATATGCACCGGAGTGAGGTGTATAAGCTTTCGAGGCAAGAACCTGCAGTTCCGCTTCAGAAGGCATTGGAGGAACTGGTGGAATATCTTCAGCGCTGTTCGCCCATGGCGGTACCCCCTCCCCACCCAAACCCCTTTCACGTGCGTGAAGCGAAGAAAGAAACGGATGGTCGCCCATGGGAAGAGTTGCAGAGTCGGTTCGCGTGAGCGTCGATACGCCGCTTCTGTATTTTCGGGAATCGCGCGTGTCAATAGAAAGGACGAAAGAATTGCTAATCAATGCACGAGCTAGTGTAGTGCCGGATACTGCAGACGACGCGGGAGACGGAGGCTGTGATGAAACATAGTCGTTATCGTAATTGGGTCTGGACGTTTGTACCTGTATAGGTGTAAGTGCGAATTTTTTGACAGACTTTCTCCTGGATGAGTCCTGTAGTGAAGGGGGTGAGATATGCTTTGAATTTGACGATGATACTTACGCCCAAGGTGGTGGAAGACGATGGAGTGCCTACAAAGCTAGAGGCCTGAGGCGGTACGTCAATGAAAAGGCACAACGACATCGCTTGCACGTACATCCATTCCTCGAAGTTGGGCGATCAACTCCTCGGTATCCTCTTCATCCGTAGCAAAGCCATTGTTTTCGACCGATGCATTCTCCGCGTTATCAGTACCACCACGGTTCGCCCCATGCAAATCGAATGGAATCTCATCAGGATGTATATAAGAGTGCTTCAAGAACCTGGAAGGAAATGACGACATCAATGGCTCTGGGCTGATGTTTAGATCCAATGGCTCATAATGATATTTGTGTTCATCATTGTCCGACTCCAGGCTACCCTTGGATACGAACTCCTCCTCCTCGGCCTCGATTTGCGATGCAGATTTGTCATGAATATGGATGACTTCTGAGGAAGATGAGCATAGCGCCGAGATGTTTGGTCGGCGGGCGCTGAATGGATACTTGGTGGGAACTTTGAATTTACTCCGTTTTCCTTTGCTATTGGTGATAAAGGATGGGAAAACAGGCATGTTGCTCAGTGGGCGTAGAGAACTCCCATAGGTGGCGGAGGGTCCGAACGGCGGCCGAAAGAGAAATGGGTGAGTTTATTAGACTGGGAAACATGTCGTGTTGTCACCATCAAGCACCGCTTCCGGACAAATTATCTAATGAGCGCGGCCTCCAGTGTTTCGTCTGCATGGAGATCCAACTCTATCATTAATCGTTCGTGGGGTATAACAAAGAACGTAGTGTAAGCCTGGGTATTTTTCATAGTCCAATGTCATCTTCCCCAAATCCCCCTCGGATTTATCCAGCATAGATTATCAAACGAAGACGGATGGACTGGCCCTGTGGGTTTCTTCATGATTGGGCGGAAAACAGGTGGACTATCAAGATTCGCAATCTCGTCCCCATCCTCGTTAAGGTGAGATTTGGGCCGGTTCAGAGCCAGTGCCTCTATATTGTCGAATTCACTTGTGCTGAGTAGGTATGGTCAGATATAGGCATCATGACGAACCATTTTTGGCTTACCCGTCGCCCTTCCTGAAATAATCATGTTGACGTAAATCCTTTATGTCATAACGTCGACGAGGGTCAAGGTGGACAAGCTTCCAGCGGGTCTAAGGCGACAATTCTTTCGTATGCAAGGGCCAGAACTCACCCCTAAAACCAGCGACTCCACCCCATGAGGAAGTCCCATTGCAGCGATGAACGACAACCCTTGGGTCTTTGCCACGTCCCAGCGACGGTAATGGTTCAAGTCTTCCTCCGTCTCGAACAAGAGCTACATCAAAATCAGTTGTCTTACCGCCCATGAGTCGATCCGAGTCTACTCACTGGAGATCCGGGAGCTTCAAGCTCGAACAGGATGCAACCAAGTGCCCAGTAATCAACCGCAGTTCCGTAACTTTTTCTCTTGCTTTTCGGTTTGTCTTTTGTATCCATCACTTCCGGAGCTATATATGGCCATGTGCCAAGCATCTCGTCCGTATATTCCCCTGCCGCAAACAGGCGTTCCCGACGTGGGCTTATGTATGACGCGCCAAGGTCAGCGATGCGGATATTATCGCGGCAGTCAATCATCAAGTTCTCCGGTTTGATATCTCGATGAATGATTCCAAGACCATGAAGGGCGTCCAAACCCGCGGCCTAAACCGGACGTGAACACGATGGACGGTCGAAGCTGAATGTGACACCTACAATCTGCGCAATCCAACGCTTCCTATGCTGACTTCGGCCGGGTTTGCCTTCTGTCAGTACAGCCATTAAATCGTACTTCATCAACTCCTATTTTGACGTCAATCCTTCCGCCAACACCGATAGGCTATTCACTCACCATGGCAAAGTATATCCTATCCGGATCTTCCAAAGCCCCATCCAGTTGCATAACGAAGGTGCTTGCCTGGTCCCTGTCGGCGGAAGCCAGCGCCTGATATGCGAGCAGCTCACGCTGCACACCAAAAACCAGGTCTTGTTTCCTCATTGTTGACTTGACGAAAATCTTGAGACACAACAACCTGCCCTTGGTGTTGTCGCAAGGCTCCGTTCGCGTCCTCTCGCGGACAGCTACCGTTGCCGCAAAGCCACCCTCGCCCAGGGCCCTCACCCAAGAAAACGAGGCGAACTCGTGCACAGTAACAGTATCTTCTGATTTCGGTCCGACATTGGACGCTAGGGGCTTCTCGTCAAAGGAAGCGACGAGTTCTTTTTGGGTGATGGGCTCCGCCAACGATAGCTCGTTGAAAGAGTCTACAATGTAGCCTGTGGAGCTGTCCTCTTCCGGGAGACCATCAAAGTGGAGCCATCGAGCGCTAGTAGCACACTGGTCCTGTGGAGACATAGGCAGGGACCCTTCTGACGTCAAAGACGATGTAGCAGAACGGATGACACCAATAGAGAACTCGGCGGCATCGTCGCATTCATCGAAGGTGTAGTCAGAGTCCCCGATACTTTGCAAGTCGATGAGCATCCTGCGGACGTCTGGGGAAAGAGGTTGGTTCCTGAGTGCCAGCTTATAAGCTTTGTGAGTCGGTACAATCCATGCCTGTGATGAAACCGGGTACTGGGGCACCGGTGTGAAGGGGCTGAGCTGTTGAGCCATAGCGATCGCAAAGTGTGCAAGACCGTGGGTAGCCAATTTTGTACGTTCCATCATGAGTAAAGCGATGTGGCAGAACAATAGACTTGGGGTGACAGAGCCACCTTCCTGCTTCGGGTAGAGGAGGGGCTAGCGTACTGGGCAAAGGCACTGTCTTTATATCATGAACATGTCAGGCTTTGATGTTGCCGGAGCGCCCGTAAATGTAGTTTCACCGCAGTGCGACCACCAGGTGAAGATGAAAGGCTTCATTTCTATACCCAAAGGGAAACCAGCCACCAGGATTCACTCAAAGGCTTCCTTTGGTGGCCTCGTGTTCGACTCATGGCTGAGGCCAAATCTTTCAGCCCCGACGTCACGTTTCTCGACATGTCCCAATGACTCCGTTGTTTTGAATATGTGAACCAGACGCCTAAAATTGAGTAAAAGGTGGTACTTTTCAAAACACATGTACCTCTCGGATCAGTCATGGCCGGGCGGAAGCTCAATACCTCTTTGATCGATAAGCGCGAACCATCATCCTCCGAGTTGAAAAGGACCGAACCTCATACGCAAGAGTGCTCAGCCATTCACTCTTTACGTAGCACGTCATCAATTTGGAACCTCACCGCGGCCCAAAAGTCGACTATAAATCGGATTCGGAGTTGCATTGACACTGGGGGTATCCGTACTGGCCTGCGGTTTCCCATGTGGACCGAGGCCGTGGAGAGCGTTACGAAACAACACAACGAACGTTTGAAGTGAAGTGATCGGACCTTCACTGTACAATTCTACCACACGTAGTATATGTGGCTCCTTGCAGGGTTAAGTGCTTGAGCTACTGCTTGACAGGGACCATAAAACCAACACGAGCTTCCCCGTGGCAAGCTTTGCGCCATAGGCAAAGGCCAGCCTCAGCTATTGCACCAGATCTGGAAGAATCTTTTCTCTCGTGTAGCCTGACACAGCCTGAAATCATCGAACTGGTTTCTTTGTTCTGGATACCATATATTTATGACGACCGCCTCGATGCGCTGGCACGCGCTGATTCAAGTCTTTATCTCATGCATTCATATTGAACCCTGACAGATGAGGATGATGCATGCTCTTCGAACGTCTGTTACAGATTTCTACATCAAAGACAAATTGAGATTTCTTTTACAGAGTGAAAATGAAACTTGGATGACGGTCTCCGATTGGTGCCTTTGTCTCGCCTGCATCGCGAAGCACATTGTATTTCTCGACGTTCTCTTCCCTACGCCCTTCTTTTCTGGCTTTATTCTCCCACAAACAATATGCACTAATGAACTTATTAAAACGGCTATCACGAAAGCCGGAAGAGACTCACACGTTGAGACCGACCATGATCCACCCAAAAATGACAAATGCAAGTGATATGCTGTGTCCCCGGATATATTTTGGTGCTTGATCTACGTCTTATCAATAATGACACCTTTGGAGATTCAGGAACGCAAACCTGGAGTATAAACATACGTGGCTACAAAGCCGCTAAGCCCTGATCTCACCAATAACTCATAAATTTGGAGTAAATGCATACCCCATATTTCCCAGCGTAATCTGCACTGCTGTAGCCGCTGCCCTCTTACAATGACCGCTGCTGTTATTTGACACAAGGGCCCTGCGAGGTTGTTGGTGATAGTGAAGAGCTGGAATGAATACGTACAGCATGCATGGCACCATTGGATAGCTGCGTGTACCGATATGCTATCAATCACGACAATCACGACCGAGTGTTCGAGCTTACATTCCAGCAGCAATTAAGAACGAGCCAACATAACGCCCTGTAGGTGTCTTGGCCGCGATTGCGGTGATGTAACCTACATTCCGTGAAAGATGTGCTACACGATCAGAAAATAACATACCAATGATCGTTAAAGGCACGATAAGCAATATTGCTGGGCCCCGCAACTTCAGACGATCGCTGATAATTGCCACAGCGACTTGCACCAGTAATTAGCATGAAATATTGAAGATTGAACGAAATTCACCAGTTAGAACCACTGCTGGAATATATGGTGGCACTATATAGTTGTCAATAGCGCTTCGAATACAGGCATGATAGACTTGCCAGTATGTATTTGTGCTTCAATTCCTGAATATCCGAGACCCATAACGAGGGTGGGACTTGGCTGAAATGAGCTTCCGATCGTGCATAGAAATAACACTCACAGGAAGAAGGAAAATGAATAAAGGCTTACAAGCAGGCCAAAGAATCCTACGCCCGACAGCCAGGCTTGAATATCAAAGAAGCCTGAAGTACGTTGGGCCATTGAAACGATAGACGTTAATTGAAGCAAACACACCACGCCAAAACTCTCCCCACTCAAACTGTTCTTCATCATTGATAGTCACAACCGAGCTGATACTGTTGGTCTCAACGATTGCATGCTGCCGCCCTTTGACGAAATTATCTTGCTCAGGTTCAGCTTCCATGACAACATTTTCGTTTGTCGCAGTGTTGCTAGGTCCAGGGGAAGAACGGGATAACGCAGAGCCAGCATTCGGCAAGACACTGTCTTGCTTCAAGCGCCACACTGAATGACTCCTGAGCAAGTGACGAGGCTATATCTGGATCAACAGCTCACTGGCATATTTTCGTTCCTCATCGGTCAAAAATCTAGCCGATGCCATGTCGGTTGGCAAGAGAATGCCGGTCACAAAGCCGGAGATGACTGTAGCAATACCCTCCAGGATCTGCTCATCTCTATTAGCGCAACTATCGTCAACTTTGCCAATACGCACAAATATCCACCTCCAGCCGGAAAGTCCACCAATCCCATCCATTTTAAGTATCGCAGTTGCTAGGAGACCTGACATTCAAGCGACGTCAATGGATAATGTTGCCGGATATTTCGTGTCTACATACCACCAAATGCACCCGAAAGTGACACTTGATACTAAGGTGTGAGAAAGATATTTAGAGCCAGACGGCGGAAGACTAACCAGCTGCGTAGAAAACACCAATACTGGGTCATCATTAGTCAAAAATAAGGAGAAATACCATAAGACCTACCGCGATTGTAATTCGTGACGTTTGTACATCATACTTAGGTACAACACCTGTACAGGATAAGTAATAATGCGTCGATAAAGCATGACCACTAACGAGGCCAGGCAATAGACCACCTTCGCACAAGCCCAATGCAAGACGTAGTGCAATAAAACCAGCATAATTTTTAACCTGATAATAGCTCGCATATTGAATACTGCTTAAGATATGTGTACGAACCAGACCAGTTAAAGTCGTCACTAGTCCCCAGGTAACAACGAGAAGCCCTAGCCACAGCTATGAACTACATTCAGGCTGGGATGGGCCATCTTAACGACAGGAAGCTTACGTTTGGTTTGAACCTCTTCATAACAGCATTTGACGGGACTTCAGACAGAATATACCTGGATTCATTGAGAAGAGGATAAGTTACGACGCAGGTGCATTCCTACGGTATGAAATAAACTAAATAGTTTGAGTTGGCTAACATGGTAATGAATTGTCAAAGCACACCTGCAAGAGCCGCATTAAAGTCTGTTCCGTGAAGATGTAATTCTTTTCCAAGTCCCGCAATTCTGTTGGAAAAACATGAGAATGACTGTGGACAAGAGATAGTCATCAACACCCACTCAGCATTCCCCACATTGGCTCTGTCAAGGAAACTCAGCAGCAAAATCTAGATGAAGTGTTAACTATTCACGCCATAGAGCCGTTCAGAAAGATCACGTACGATGATGATAGGAGGCAGAAGGCGACGGTCCAATTTCCACAGAATCCTCCTCTCCAAGTGTTGATAGTTCTCTGCCTCAGACATCTATGCCAGACAAAAATGAGAGGTGAGGCATCCTATCCGTTATGCTCCAGGTCGTTATATAACTGTTTGGCTGGTTAACAAAGTTAGAATCCCATTAACACGGAGACGTCTCGGCACCCTCATTTACAACGACAAAGTCGGAACCGGGTAGATATGATTTTCCTGTATGGAGTCGGCTAGGTGCTGCCAAGTAGGAGAGGAACCTCACAAATGTGTCTATATTACGAAACATCAGCAATCGCTCACACAGAATGATCATGACATGTCGATTACAGTAGATTATGTCTCTGGCAAGCGAGCGCTTCATGCAAAGCAGGCACATCAAAAGAGACGTCGATATGTTCAAATGTTCAGTTGTACATAGCAAAGCGTGAACAGCGCGACTTCAATTTCACTGAACGTTGGAATAGGTCATAGCACGGCAACCGACCGGAGACATTCGGGTACCAGCTTGCTCATCGTCCCCTTGGAACTGCTCTAAATGCATGTCAGCAAGGCTATCAACGGCAAGGATTTTAATGAGACAAGTTTACAACTGTCACGTGCGTTTACGTTGTCGGTACCGTCCAGGACGCTCAGAAATAGGATTGGACTCTGGTCCAATGTCCTGAATCCCGAGGACTGGTGCGTGCGGTTTACGCTCAGCGACTTTATCATGACAGTTTTCATCATGACAGCCTAGTAGCTTCACATTATCAGATTATGCTATCGCCGATGATGACGCATCCAGTTCTGTACAACTACAAGGCCATACATTTGGGGAAAATGGATCATACACACTCGGTTCAAAGCGCAGTCAAATCGATTATTACTGCACTGATAATTGGCAACTCATATCGTTGCCAGTTTCAATAATTTGTTTACATCCATGCCGTCTTCACTTTACGCATACAGAAATCAGATCTGTCTGGGGTCTAAGGGACAAATCTTCAAACTTGCAACAGATAAGACTTCCAGAAAGCCGCCGTTCCATTCATGTGTTTCGTGACTCATTACATTGTAAAAGAACATTATTGTCCAAGCAAGCATGACTTATAAATGCAAGAATGAGAATATAGAGTGGAATTTTCTAAAGAGTGAAGAGGAAATTGGGGTGTCGATCACCGATAGGCGCCTTTGCCTTTGTTTGCCTGAAGGGCGAAGAGTCGTGTTTTCTCGATGTTACTATCCCTACGTCCTTCTCTCGCCTTGTTCTCCCACCAGCAATGTGCGCTAAAGAGATTTTAGAAGCTGCCATTGAAGACGGCCAATGACACTTACACGTTAACACCAACCATAATCCATCCAAAAATAACAAACGCGAATGTTATACTGTGTCCCCGAATATATCTTGGTGCTTGATCTAGCATGCTCTTAAGTATCATGCCTTTGGGGATACAGGCACGCAGACCTGTATAAGCGAACGTGGCAATGAACCCACTATACACAACGTTTGGTGATAACTCTTGAACAAGTAGATGCCTGGAACTTGCAAACAGTTGGCGCTTGTGGTTTGCACCGCTGTGGCGGTTGCTAATTACTCTTATCGTTGGCACTCTTGTAATTCCAGAGCTCAGAATAAGTCATTCACAGGATTAGGGCGCTGAGGGATAACTGCATGCATCGTCATGACTCGTTGTAATGGATAAAACAGGTCAATCTTACACTCCAGCAGCAATAAAGAATGCGCCAACACCCAGAAGACGATAGCCACGTTTGGATATCAAAGAAACTTTGTGAACGCCATTCAATTTATTGGATCAACATGAATTAATTGAAGCAACTTGCCACGCCGGAACTCCCTATATTCAAATTCTTCTTTCCCTTCATTGGCAGTCACGTCTGAGCCGGCAGAGACAGTCTCGATACGAGTATCTTGCTTATATTCGGCCTGCGTTGGCCAGACCACTGTCTTGCTCAGCCACACCACTAGAATGATGTCTCGGCTTCAGTCTGGTCCTTTGGCACATGAATGGAAAATGCCTTGCAAGCATATTCGTCGGCCAAAAACTTGGCTGACGCCATGTCAGAAGGAAGATCACAACGCCGGCGAAGACCGTCGCTGTTCCCACGTCAATTAGCATATTTCCATTGACCGAGGACACCCACAAGTATCCACCTCCAGCTGGCAAGTTTACCGACCCCATTCAATTTAAGTATCGCAGCAGCAAGAAGACCTGTTGATCACGCGTCATCAATGGATATGTCCCATTGCCGAGGTTCTTGACATATCACCAAATGCACCGAAAGAGGGACTATATGTGCGCGTGAACATCTCAGACGATATTTATGCGAAAGAACTTACTAGCAGCCGTAGAAGATACCAAGCCTATGCAATCATCAATGAAGAAACAAATACAATTTCATGAGACTAACCGTGTTTGCCATTCATTACGTTTGTACATGAAACTTAGATATAACACCTTTCAAATCGATCAGCTCGCGTGAAAGATGCCGCTATAGTGCAAGTGATTACTGACGACGCCAGGCAAGAGGCCGCCCTCGATAGTCCTAATAGAATGCGTATTGCGATAAGACCAGCATAATTTTGAACCTACCAGATTTATTATCGACTCGATACTCAGACAAAATGCAGACTAGGCCAGCCAAAGTCGTTACTAATCCCATGCGGCAGCAAGGAACGCTATCAATCATGTTCAAATTCGAAAATCACGATGAGGCAGTGGTAGAACTTACATTTGCCTTGAATTTCTTCACGCCAATAATATTCAATGGAATTTATATCTAAATCCATTGAGAAAGGGAGGTTATGTGGGGAAAGACCTTCTTACGGGATGAAAAAAAACTTGACGGAAAGACACCTACAACAGAGGTATTGAATTGAGTTCCATGGTGATGTTTCTCGAGTCCCGCAATCCTTCGAGATGGGGTTGGCGCGAGAAAAAAGAAGGCGTGACAATTATACTCATTAGCTCTGTCGAGGAAACTCACCAAGTAGGTAATGTTACATAAGATATCAGTGCACCGCACGTTGGCGAGGCGGCCTTCCATAAATCTTCCCCTCCAATGCTACGTTCATCATTATAGAGGATATTCTCATTTTTGATGCAAATTCTGAGCCAGGGTACATATCTGACCTTGATGCTGACTTGTTGGGATCGGCGATAGTTTGTTTACACTGTCGATCGAACAGACGCGAGGCCGGCTGCTCAGTACTCAGTTAAATAACACGACAGCTACAAAAGGTTGAACTAAAAGTACACAAGGGTCTATCTTCGTATCAACCCGTGTCCACCTGCGTATATCGCTTATCCCCAAATGGTGGCATTTTGTCCTGATGGATCGGTGGTAGTCGTTCCTTCATGTACAAGATATTCTTGCCCAGCGTGCTCGGCGGATCTGTCATCAGCGCGGGCGGTGCCGTATAGGCCAGGATGCTCATCAACTCGTGGGAGCGCTACATGTTCTTGCGTTCGTCTGCCATAACGAGCATATATTACGGCTGACAAGAGCGCAATTGGGTGGATGACAGTAAATGCGATAGATGTTGCCTGAAATTAGAATTATGTCGACCTCACCGAAAATATAGAAGGCAACGCACATAAACAGACACAGGCTTGGGTCGTTGGCTCCACAAGCTAACACAAATCCACGTCGCTGCGACACACCAGACGATATCACGCTGGAAGAGTTCCATAAGAAGCGCGAATATATTTGTACCAATGACGATCCCGAGGGCTATCCACGCATACCAAGGTTCGGGAGAAGTGACGTCTCGTGTGAGATTCAATGTGACGCTATAATTGGCCATCAATCATGTGCGATCAGCAGATATGGATGGACGAACAACAGGCCGTACGGAAACATAAGCATCAGGGTCATTACCACGAAAGAGCAAATCGGTGCATATATAAACGCCGCATCAAGAGGGTGCTCTGACGTTGCTGGATGATAAATATAAAGTGCCAGGTTAGAGTATACTAGCAGAAGCAGCATCACCCCTTGAAGAATGCTTGCAATCAAGAACCATTGCATGATCTGAATAACTTGCATGAATGAAGGCTGATTTGGACCAACCATTGCAGTCACTTACCCAGTTCACAGCCCAAAAGGCCATGACGAAGTTAGCGGCGACGAGGGACATTCCTACGCCTTTAATTAGCGCGTGCTATATTCAAGTCAACGGTATGGCGGTTGGATCAGCGCATAGGCATACCTTTGTCTCTCGCGTACTGGCCATGACGAGCATCACGCAGTAGCCGATTTGGCCGAGAAATAATATCGTGACATAAGCTGCTAGAACAGGAGGATAAGGCGAGAGAGCCGTGATTTTACTTTCGATGACATCGCCTAACACGAGAATTAAATAATATTCGACGGCAGGGTGCGCGATGCATGCCTATTGTTGGCCTTGTCACTACCGAGCAAATGCTTACGGTGGCTATATTGATCAACAGGGACAGCGGTGTCAGGACTTGCAACCTGACGGGATCAATAAGACGATGAACCCTCTCGAAAAGAAGCTGACATACCTGACGAGCGACAGATATTCTCTAACGGCGGGGTGGGAAGTATCGATAGGCAGATTCTCCATGTTACGCCGGAGGGAGAGACGTTGTGCTGTTGGTACAGTTGACGTCATGGTCAAGTTGGGAAACAAAGTGCACACATCCGGAATCGAACTGGCGAACTCCTCACGCCATGTTGTTGCATATTGATAGTGTCGATTGACAACCACCATAATAATGTCAACAATATCGCTCAAAATCGAGCTCGGCGGCGGGATGGAACTCCTGTTTGCCAACCAACGATCGCATAACATCTCTATTCCGGCCGTGGTCCCTGTAAACAATAGCACATCACTCTCTCCATTTGTGGAAGATACGAAGCCAGCCGATGTCACATACTTGATACATTATCTGAAGGACCACTTGCTAAAGGAAAGGGAGGAACTCTTCATAGAAAATGACACTGTGTGAGTCGATCATAATTTCCATCTTTGCATATATTCACGACATTTAGTCGTCCCGGTATTCTAGTTCTTATCAATGACACAGACTGGGAACTGGAAGGTGAAGGGGAGTATATACTGAAGGACGGGGACGAAATTGTTTTTATTTCAACACTACATGGGGGTTGATGCGTTCAGTAAGGATTTCCGTCCTACCTCGTTACTTGACCGGAATCTGATTGGTTTTGGCTAGTCAATATACTGTCAATGGTTTCCGAGTATTCCGATCTACCAATGTTACCAACTGTCATTCCACCAGTCTGCAACGCTGGCACATCGACATGTCAGATCTTGCTACAACAGAATATGTGCGGCTATTCTGACAGCGCATGACCGGTTTAAGCAATTTCTGCAACATTGCTGTTGCGGGAGACCAACCTTTTCAGCTCCAAATCGCGTCTGAAACACGCACGACATCCATCATCTGCTCAATGTCGTGTACTCGCACCAACAGTGCCTCCTGCTGTATGGAGCATGCCACGGCCGCGGCCGTAGCCCATGCCCGCTCTTTCGGTTCCGTCTTTCTACCATGCTTGCCTCTTCAAGCAGGACTCCAAGAAATGACTTACGGGATGCACCAACCAGCTGGGGAAAGCCCGCTAACGGGTTCCGTTTCCTAGGCTCTGTAGCATAACTGAATCAGTGCACCGGGTTGGGTCGATAACTTGCGAACCTAGGCCCACTGAGACGTCAGCCATGACCTTGGCGGCTGATCGTAGGAGTTCTAGATTACCCTCTACAGACTTGCTGAATCCAATCCCAACGTCCGCAATCACTAACCATCTTCGCAAACCTCCTTTGCCCGTCACAATTCGCTCGATCTTTTCTCCCAGCTCAACCCTTACTCCTTCAACTACCGCTTCACCCGCATACGAATACGCGTTATAGTTCTTGTTCGTCCCCGCATCTCCCCGCGAGTGCATCAGAATGACAGGAACGGAATATTTCTTCGCAACTCGCTTCATTTTCTTCAAGCTCTCGTCTACTTCGTCGACTAGTTGTTTACTGAACTCTCCTCCCTTCCACCACAAGGGCCCCGTAAATGCATACACGTCATTGATGCAACTTGCGCCGCTCAGAATAGCTGCTTCAGCTACCTCTGGGCGGAATGTGTCGACACTGATGATCACGTCTGCCAGGTTCCTGACATCCTCGAGTGTCTTATCCTTTCCGTGCAACTCCGAGTCCTTGCACTCTTGTCTCACAGCCTCAATGACTGGTTTTATCCGAGAAATTTCTTGTTCCGCGCTCACAAAATCTGCGCCTGGCCTCGTTGAATAACCACCAATATCAAGAATGCTCGCTCCCGCCGCGGCGCATGAGAGCGCATGAGCAAGTGCAGCAGTCACAGTGTTGTGCTGCGAACCGTCCGAGAACGAATCAGGGGTTACATTGATGATTGCCATGGGATGTGTCTTTCCCCTGGAAGTGCCGCTCGAAGACGTACGGTCCACATTACGGTGTGGGTGAGTCCAGTAGGTCAGTGTGGGCGGAACTTGGATTGGTTCTGGGTGTGATGCTGGAAATTCTGCCATTGGCATTGGGCGAAATGGGTAGCGGGGAAATGGTATCACTTTTCGCATTGGGAAGGTATCAGTAGAAATTGTCAAGCCTGATAGCAATGACTTTACGGATTTCTTGAGTATCGGATGTTCATAATCTGGAATCATACTGTCCAATGACCCATGATGTAACATACAATGTGATCGAGACAGTCCACTTACTCATTTAGAGGCCTCAGAACGAATTCTCGTTCAATGAGCCTGGGATGAGGTATTACCAACTCTCCGCTGAGATTGTCGAAGCGGCCTTGTTCTTCCTTTGGTCGCGTATCAACGACGTTGTTATCGAAAAAGACAATGTCCAGGTCAACAGCGCGCGGCCCGTATCGGATACCTGGCTCCCGTCCAACGCGCTGTTCAATACGTTTGAGCAGATGAAGCAGTTGGATTGGCTCCAGATTGGTCTCTACCTAACCGTCCATTAGCATGGAGCGAAGAATTATTCGAGAGGCCGTACGATACAAGCACAATTGATAAATGCAGGCTGTTCAGTCACGTACATTGGTGCCGTCTCGTACATGAAGCTCGTGTCGACGATGTCGACGACGGGGCATGTTTCTCCGAGAGCACAGAGGCTGGGCTCCTCGAGCAAACGGAGAGCAAGCTCAACATTCCGGAATCGATCACCAAGATTGGATCCCAGAGCAATGGCAGCGCGATGGAACTGGGACCTGCTCATCATGAACGCGGCTGCAAAGGTTTGATGTATTTAACTAGTGTTCTACGACCGCGCCCCTTCAACTATCATGATCCTCTGTAACAGTGGTGCAACCTCTTTCCTCGAAACATCTACATTTTTTTGCTTGTACACTCGGACTCTCAGATCATGCCGATCACCAACATCAATACCAAACTTATGCTTTTTGAGCTCCAAATCCTGATCAGCTTCAAGGCCTGAAAACAACTTTTCGGAAAGAGCATCCAAGTCGAATGAATCCGACGACCGAACAAACCACGCCATCTCCCGCTTATGCTTACCTTTCCCATTCTTCTTCTTCGGTTTGTCACTGTGAAACGTCGTCAAAACACCGAGAATAGATGTGTCGCGAGTTGTCATCCAATCTGTCGCGGATTTAAGCAGTTGCCCGTTCGCTGTCCATTCCGCCTCGAGTGGTAGAGGCACAGTAGATAGGCCCGCCTTTATCTCCACCATCCCATTCGGCGGAGAGGCCGCGGGGGGTATCTCATATGTATACTCCTTATAATCCCTACGAAGATTGTCATACGCACTCATGTGCGATAAATCAAATTTCTTCGAGTCCAATGTAGCAGTTAACTGTTGAACTGAAGGAATGGCGTGGAACTCCTGCTGGAGCTGAACCGGCGGATGAATGTCATTGATCGACAGTGGCAAATCGCCTTTCGTGGACGACGCGAGTGAAGAACGCGGCAAAAGATGGAACACAGCAGCGATGTCCACAGGTAAGGCCTTTCCCTTTGGTTTAAGTCCACTGGTATCAATCAGGATCGCGCAGAGCAGCAACGTCGCGAGTTCCTCGGGTATATCGAATTGGGCTCCTCCCCCTTCTGACGTCGGCCCAACCAATACACGCGTGACAAGTGAAGAACAGCTCCCAGCGTGTTCGACGGTTCGCGGATTAGCCGTCGGGTGTTGGTTTTCGTCAGCGTGGTGATCGATGATGGCTGTGACGACAGCAGACGGCGCCGAGTATCGTGTGCCTAATTTGTTGTGGTCTACGAGAGCGAATTTGTTAGAAGGAAAAGGCGTATTGATATCGAGGGGAATATCGGAAAGGCAGAGCAGCTGCGACACTGGGTCGGTTATGCCTGCTAATGACAATGCATAGACATTTTCTGCACGCAAGGACAAATCTGCGCGATCGACCTGCAACAGAGGGACACTCGGTGTTTTTCCATGCGTCGAGCAGAAATAAGCGTATGCGATGGAGCTGGCAACAGTGTCGAGGTCTAAATCTTGCGTTGGGTCAGTTTGTACGTTATAATTTACTAATTCACCTCCAGCTTCGTTGCCCATAACTACTGTCCATTCTGAAGCACGCGAGGGGGCGGTATGAATATCGCTCAGATATCTCTGCTTTGAGCTGGCAAGGAATTGGGTAAAAGCTGTGGACATTGCGCGCTGACCAAGATTAACGAATCGGATAACGTTCATGCAGGTATCAAAACAGTACAACGTCAACTTTCAACTAGACGACATCCACTTGATGGCCACATCTCTATTCAAGGTCCCCGCTGCACCTTTTTTACTGTAAGCTAGAAGCACTTGCTCGGTCGCAAGCTCTTCAATCGCCTTCAAGTTTTCTGGAACAGCTGTTTTGGATGCCGAGGACGTTCCCAACGACGGAGATTGAATTAGACGGCGTGAACACTGAAATCGCCATAAACATGGTAGCGGGAGGGATAGTATAGACTTTACAAACCAGCTTGGTTCCGTACCAGGATCGTATATTGAAGCCGTGTGGAGGTTCTGTTGCTGATGTTTCATCATCCATGTCAATAACAACGAGGAACATCTTCAATGCCAGTGGCAAATCGCCCGCTGAATATGCCGTCTCGGCGAATTGTAAAACAGTGAAGGGGTTTTGGGGGGAAAGGAGGAGTGCATGAGTCAAAGATTGCAGAGCAAATGTATATCTGGAGGTTATTGTTAGTGTACACGCTGAGAGAGAGTTTGGCGACACGCACAAATTACACGATGAATAAATATCCGCAAGCTCTAGCCACGCTTCCAGGTCATTGTAAAATGTATCAAGATACTGGGACAGTTCGATCACAGCTTCCTCTATCTTGCCTATGCGCCGAAGGACTGATATCCGCCTCTTACAGACTGCCTACGTCGTAGCTTAATGAGCACAACAAAACGGACAACAAATGGAAGTAACATACCGCGTTCGTAGGGTCCGAATCGAGCAAGTGGTTATAGTACTCGATTGCTATGTGTGGGCTCTCGCTCGCTTCAATTCTAATTCCCTGAAGGACGTCTACGCGAGGAGAACCAGGAAACTTCTTTGCGAGTTGCTCCAAGCAGACCTGCACAAGGACAGAATCAACTGACAGTTAAAACAAAAAGTGGACATTCATCACCTACATCCGCAACATCTAGTCTCCCGATATCAATAGCAGCCAGTGCGACTTGCTCAAGGAAAGCCCATGCTATATGTACCTGGTGTCAGTCTTTCGAGGTCATGGAAAAACAAAATGTTACTTGCAGTCATCTCCAAGTTTTGAAAGGGCATTTGACTTGAGGATCTGCGCCCCTTTGTCAAATATTTCTTGTGAGGCTCTGGTGTTATTGGCACGATAGTTCGCCAGTGTCACCAGTGCAGCAGACATGTCGTGTCACCATTTACGTAACCAGACTCAGTAACATTCCTGTTCCATCTACAGCGCATGATTAATGATTAAAGAAACCCTGGTATCTTAAGCACCATGCATGAAATGATAATGACGTGTCTGTATGAATGTACAACTTGTATGTGAGGTGAAAACGAATGCGCAATATGTCACATTTTCCAAGATCAAATGAGTGTAATATTTAGATTAAACGTGGATACTGTATTTGTGGTCACCTTTCACCTCAAGACTTTCAGCTATTGTGCGTCTCGCACAACGGTAAACTGGATCTGTCTCGCAGTTTGTGGTGATGGGGATACGATGGACACAGATGGTGGACTTGGAAGGTTTCCGAATGCAGATGGGGGGCCACGAGCTCCCCTCGGAGGCGGAAGATCCATTGATAATGTGAATTCGCCTGAATCCTTAATTTCACCGATAAACGATTCGCGGATCATTGCCTTATCTGCTTGAGGCGGCATGAAGACAGCTTGTGGCTTGAGATCCTGAAGTTCCCTTGCTGTCAGCGGTTGGCAGAGGAGCGATGAAGCTGTTAATGGCGATGAAGAGTCGCACGGTGTTGTCTTTTGTTCGACTTGCGAGCACGTCGTCTCCGACTGTTTCTGATTTTGCGGTCTCCCAAATGGCGATTGTTGCTCGTACATGCTGCTTGTACGCTTTCTGACCTTTGGTCTCTCCGAATCGAACATTGCTTTGGCACCTGGGTCCGCATTTGCATTGTTCCCGCACTCTCCAGTCTCATTCTCCCAAGTCATGTCGCCCCCCTCCAAGTCAAGCCCAAGCCCGACAACTCCAAGTTCAAGTTCTCGCAAGACATCATCTTCTCCAAATCCCATCCCCATCAGCGCTTCCTCATCCCCTCTTCCGGGTCTCGAGACCATTTCAAGCAATGATTCATCTTCCTCTTCTTCTGTCACGGGAAATAACCTATGTTCCCCCCTAGTCTTCGCGCCCCACCCAGGGCCCATCCTCCGTAGCTGGTATCCGAATCCTAAACGCTCGTTATCACAAGGAAAAATCCGTGTTCGCTCTAGAAAAACGACTTCATTGTCATCTCCCATATGTGCTCCGGTAGGGACGAATTCCCAGTCCTCCGCTGTCCACACAGATCTCGCCAAAGGAGAGCTCATATAAGGCGTTGACATAGTGCATGTTGCGATATACCCATAAGGGATGACCCGGATTTCATCGATGGATTGACCTTTGACAACGGTTGAAGGGGCACCTGACCTAAGAGCTCGGTTCAGCCATGCTCTGCGCCTGCTTCTTACTTCAAGCAACGCTTCTCGCTGCCTCGCTTCACTTTCCGCATGAGTAGCACGAGCACGAGCGCCAATCAAAAGGTGTTGAAGTTTTCCTGTCAAGCGCGAGAGTGACATGTACTCAGCCATCTCTATCGGGGGGAGAGAACCAGGTGGTGGACATTCGGGGACCAGAGCAGGTGGTGGTGGCTTGGGCTGGGCAAGAATGGGTACAATCCGAAATACTCCTTTCGTGTGCTTCGGCGGCGTCGGTGGCGGTTTGTCAGACGGAGGCGGAAAAACAAAGTTTTCATGTCCGGACGATGGCGTATGCAGTGAACTGCCATCTGTGTCTGTTTCAGTGCTATCCATTTCTTCATCTTCAACAATGCCCTTCCACTGAACAGGAGACTGGGGTCGAGCATCCCCCGTTGCATCTTCCTCTTCGTCCGAGAAAAGGTGAGGAGACTGGATCGATTGAGTTGTAGAGGCAAAATATTCTGCTTCCCGCCTTTCTCGCTCCCGTTCTTCCTCCACAGAACGACGAATATTTACAGTGGCTTGATGAATCGACCCCTGGAACTTGCGTCTCGGAACGCTGAACCGTGGAAAGATTTTCGTCCTTGACCTTCGATCTCTTTCTCTACCCATCTCCGCTCCCGCTGCGGCTGCCAATTGCACCAATTCGTCCATGCGTTCACCAGCCCTTCGCAATATACTTTCAATTGTCCATACGTAATAGCCTGCTGCGACTCTTCCAGAGCCATCGGGACCACAGAAACTGATATTGATGGCGTGGTAACTTCGATATGAACCATATGGGAAACGGCTAATGAGTTCCGGGAGGATAAATCTCCGGAACGCGTCAACCAGGGAGGAGCGAGCACGCCATCTTAATGTACGCGAAGCACTTGCGGGAGGTTCCAGTGTCCGTAATGTCTGGCGAATCGTGTTTGGAGGACTCCATAGCGGAGGAAAGGGGGACTTGACGTATGTCGGTGTCTGGGGGGGCGTAGGTGAGGGAGGAAGGGGAACGGTTGAAGGTGACCGCTTTGGGAAAGGAGTGACTATGAGCGACAAAGGGGGTGGCAGCCGGGAATGAGAATGGGAAGAAGAGGATCCTGGTGTAAGATTGACGATAGATCTACCACCCAATTAATGCTGAGTTACGCGAGTTGTGTGAAATCCAACTTACGCCACCAAATTCATGAAAAAGGAGCGCTGCTTCTTATGTGACTTAAACACGGGCCTAGGAGTTGGAATAAACGTCTCAGTGTTCTGCTGTTGTTGTGAGAGATACAGTTCCTTCTGTCTTTCGCGCTCCTCCTCCTCCGCTGACTGAGTAACATCTTTGACAATACCCTGCAGCTTTTCGAGGTAACTCCGTATAATTACTGGGCTACTTGACAGATGAGGCCTCTTGGCGACGGGGACGGGAGTTTGAGCGTTGGCCGGCCACATCCACTCCTCTACGGATCCGTCGACAAACAAACATCGAATAGTGTTAGATGGAACGTCCAGCGTTACTTCTTGAAGGAGAGTAGGAATCCCTGCGGCGCGATCCAAAGCGTGTAAAGCAATTGGCGCGTCGAGATCGTCCATGACTAAGGTGTTCAATTGATTTACCCATCCTGGGGACATGAATAACGAGGTTTCCATAGAAATATCGTCCGGAACAGACGCATGTGGTTTGTCGGGCGAATATACGAAAGGTGCATTTGCAAAAGTGAGGGCAAAAAGAACGGCAGGATTGGGCGATTCCGGTATCAGCTTGATCAGCATGCTGGCTGTCCAGAAGGAAGCATGCACGAGAATTATCCAGAGGGTATATTATAGATACGAGTATTAATAGTGTGCTGCACGCGACAAGTAGTCGAGTTATGTAAATTGAGCAACAGAACATATCAGAAAATGTCAAAAACGACATACCAATTCTAAATTTGAGTCTAGGGTGTCGTCCGGTGGCCAATCGGACGGTGATGTGAGGGAGAAGAAGGAAGGAAGAAGGTTTCGTAAGACCATCACGCTGGACCGTTTCTGAACCAGGAACGCGCTCCGCGCGCCGCCATCACCGACAGTCAGCCTCTCGAGCGTAGGCTACCGTATAGTCGTATGCTATGCGTCAGGTCTTCAGGAGCACAGGCTCCTAGAACCGATGTAATGTACGAAGCGCGGAGGTGCAGGGCCCCTGTGCGCGACATTTTTAATGCAACTGCGCACTGAGCTCCGAAGTATAAGACTCGCCACAAATGTTACTCTACTGTTGACAACAACTTGAACAATCGTATACAAATGTCGGCTGGCTACTCTACAGCTACATGTCAATTTACTTTGCTATCCAATGTCCCCGTCGGATCTTCTGACGTCGCATTCGATTTGATATCAGTACCAGTACCAGTACTAGTGCTATGATTGAACATCGCTCGAATCTAATCAAATCAGATGTCGTTACTGCTCAGACGCGATCACAGACTTACGTCCAGATGTCTCGATGTTTCCGTGCGAACTTGTACACCCAATTCCATATCGTTCGAAATCTGACCAGAATTTAGCATTACACGCTCGGATTAGCTCTTATACGCACCGGTGACGCGGCGCAGAATTCTCACTCGTGTAGACGCGACTTCCACCTGCCATGCGAATAGAACGACGGGCATTAAGAGTCCACATCATGGAGAATGCATATAATTTTGGCAGAGCCTGATTAAACCCCGCTGAGATCAGTTTAACGCTCCCGCTGTAAATCTGGGAGAACAACAGATTGAACATGGCACTGGTTCATCTTTCAACGATCAATTCTCTGCTGACAGATAAGGATATACCACAGTGCAGCGGGCGCTGCGGTCGAGAACGTTAGGCGTATGAGCGCATCGATGATGCCAACAGTTCTGAGATAAGTAAGGTAAATCAATTCTCAATATCAAAGTACTACTTACTGGGGCAAAACCTCTTTTCTTGACCTTAGTAGGAAAAAGGCAGTGGATAACGTCACCATGAGATCACCCGCTGGGCTTGCATTCAATAACATGGATTGCGGTTGTCTTTCGTGCGAGCTCACCGAAAACTGTGGATAGATGTGCGGCGACTATCAAGGTCGGATGAATTTTAGCAGATATATGCCTTTATTACTCACACCAGATAGCAATTTGGGGACCATATGATACTCCTAGCGTTATGTAGTATGTCTATAGCCACTCAGTGGTCATATACAGGTATGACTGCATGGAACGTACCGCAATGCATACCGCACAAAATGCAAACGTGAGAAGCACAGCCACAGGTGCGACAATCCACCACTTCTTGCCCGAAATTCCGTAAAGCCGATACAGAAAGAATGTTTGCACATAGAGACCAATGCAAGCCACCTGTCATGCCTATGAGTCCCGTCTGTGTGATTTGATATCAGACATACTATCAGCGAATTGCCCGATAGCCACCATTGTGTATAATCCAACATGATTGCACCATCTAAATCATTGAAGTACAGGATATTTTGTATCCAAACCGAGGCACTGAAGATGACTGTTAGCAAGAATAAGTCAGGCGGCAATGACATACAATGACTGTATTGATTTAAGAGTAGTGATGATCATGAGCCCAGCTACGGCAAGCTTTAAAGTCAACTTGTCATCCCGGTACATGCCAAAGTAATGGGCAAACTAAGAATTGTTTTAGCACAAGAACGCGGCAATGTGATCTCGATCCCACTTGGCAGAAGAGGATTCCTTGGAACAGAACGTCGACAAAGGATCCAATAAGCTGCCATTTCACACTGTTAGATGATACGGCATCATGATTGAAATAGTGCGAACCCATGGACCTATGAGAAACTGAGCTTTCTCCAGCTCCTCGGGGGTCATTTTCGGCGAGGCGATCGGCATAATTGCCCGGTCGATTGAGGAGAAGGGCAAAAGGAAGCAAAGAATCGTCAAGACCGTGTAGTCTGGGACACAGCGAGTTAGGAAGGCGAGCGTGGAGTTGAAATGAGATCCGGTTTATAAGATAAAAGGATATCATTCGCGAATTGACCCGGTTTGAGCGGCAACCATGACTTTTTGCGAAAGCAATATGGTAGCTTACTAAAATTAGTATCGACGCCATGACGTCCGGAAGATCCTATTGGCCGCCACATGCATGGTAAATCATGATGGCGAACCCACAATATAACAAGTTCCCATGTCACCATGTGCTTAACTGTTCTGGACGTCGGTCGCTCCCATAAGCACTCCAACAGTTCAACAAGAGTGTGATACCTTTGATCAAGATGTGTCCTGTTCGCTTTCCTCTCGCACGCCGGCGCTCACTCAGATACTATTGCGCTGGGAACCGAAGGACATGCCAAACAAAGGACCATAGATACGTATTCAATACCAAGAGAAATTTCCGAGTAGTGTACCTAACCGAATCCGTCAGGGCTACGCTTTCCAAAAAAAACAGAAAAGTACAGTCAACTCTCTCATAATCCATACTTGTAGATCTACGTCCATTCCTAGATCCTGTAGTCCCTCAGAGATGTGTAGTACCTCATTATGTTTGTACATAAGTCTACTTTATGTGCCATTGAGGCACTATAGGGTGTCTCAACACCAGTTGATGAGCAAAAACAAGAAAAAGTCGGATTTTGAAGTATGGGTTATGAGAGAGTCAACTGTAGCTCCGCGGATGGTAGAAAGGAAACCAGGTCCTCAGACGAAACGAATTTTGATAACCTTGGACTCCGCTCTCCATCGCGTCATCACCCGTGGTGGTATCAAAGCCCGTCTCAAGGCGATCAAAAAGCGACAGGTTGATGAATTAAAGGCCCGTCACGGTTAAACGTTAATCTGCGAAACGGAATTTAAGGCCATTTTCGGGCTGTATCAGCAATTATGTAGCGATAAGCAGAACTTGTATAATTCTGCAGTGGGTACAAATTCATACTTGTCATTATTTATATCCCCGTTTGATGAAATCACTTTCGCTCCTCACTTTCAAAACGCAAGGCGTATTTTCCAAAGTACTCTTCGTCACTCTTTTCTGATAACCTATTTCCGGGAAAAAACCAGGTACCATTGCCCCTGTAACCAAAAAAAGTCCAAAGTCCCAAAGGCCGCCCAAAACCCCTCCCAAAAAAAACTCATTAGACGCTCACATCGACTCACCACATCACTGTGATATCTTCATCGCTCGGGTATGGAAACGGTGTCAATTCTTGAGCCATCTCGAAAACTAGACCTTCTACCATGATCGGCAGAAGCAAGGTGCCCAATTCTGACAATGATGGATCGGCTCCGAAAACGCCGACGCGGACAAGATGTAACCGTTTCACCGAGACCGAAGTCAACGGTATCCACCATCGTGACCGGACCATGTGGACAAGTGTCTCTGGCTTGAATTGAATGTTATTCCGGCCGAGGGCGACATGTATTTTGAAGATCTGTAAAAGTGGAACCAGAGGTGCTGACGCTGCTTCTTCAACTGTAAGAGCCTTCAGAATCGCATCGTAATCTCGGAGATCGCAGGACAATATCAACTCCTGTAGTCGGCCCATCTCTCCAAGGATATTCATCAAGTGTTGTGAGTCTATCCCCACCCGATGTAAGCAGAAGCTTGACAAATTACACAAGACGCCAATGTGCTCTTGCCATTGCAGCGTCAGAACGTTCATAGGGAACAAAGATGAGAGATGCAACTTGTTTAGTTGCGGCATCTCAACTCCGTGGAAGGCGACAGGGCGGTCTCTGGTATTCAACGTCAGACCTAAGACCGTTAAGTTGGGTAGAATAATTGGCGCTTGAGACAAATTGATCGCTCTGCTTTCTCCGTAGCTTTCAGCGTCCAGCGTAATTGCGCACTGTTCGAGTGAACGTAGTTGAGGAAGCAACGTGTACCATATTGGCAGAGTGATCGGCATGCGTATACAGCAGTGCGTCAACTGCCCCCACGGTAAGGGAAGGAGGGATGGCCTGAAATACTGGGAAATATTGCTCCAGGAATCATCCATAACGTAACCGTCTAGCAAACCGAAAACGACGCGCGTAAGTTGCGGTGCTACCGAGAAGAGCGATATTGTATCATCGCATCCTGCGGATCTAGCGAGCAACTTGACGGACCGAAGGCTATGAACTTGACCTGGGAAAAAATGAGTAAGATTTCCGAGCTCAGAGAGCTCAAAGTCTGGCGCGTGGACCGAAATGGCGTGATAGCGTTGTATAAACCGACCAAGCAGTTCATTGCAGAGATGACGCCAGTTGTTTTCAGATTCTGGGGCCCAGGATCCAGCTCGCGTGAATGCTAGGCGAAGCGATATGGTGCAATCTTTCGCATTAGCCATATAAAATCTGGCTAGCCGGATTAGCCGCCATTCGACAACATCTCTTGACCAGTAGCGAGTCGATGGTTTGATGGACAAAAAGCACCAGAGGCGTGGTGTGTTCAAGGCAATTTTCCGCCATTTCGAGCAAATGTGACATAAGAGGAGGGGTGGATGCGATGTTTTGGTAATTCCGTCGTTGGTAAGGCAATGGAAGAATATTTCGCTGAGGATCTCGGAGGACAAGCTTTGGATGGAAATGGGCGATTCCGGACTGGTCTTTCGTTGCATATGAGTATGATTCTTCGCCCCTGTAATCGTTGATATACGCACTCTGACTAGATCATCGGCCATCATCAGGTGATTCCACTGTCGGATGTAGGTTGTGATATAGGGGATCAAGGTGGCTGAAGTGAACAGGTAGAAAAACGTCGGGTGGTCGCAGAACTCCGGTTATTTTCAAGCGTTACAATTGCCTATATTAGTGTTCATAAGGTTTGACGTCAACAACAACATTTCTCGGTTCACGCACCTGAAGAAGTAAGTTACTGATGACCGATACAACACAAGTCGACGAGATGCGAGCTGTATGGTTCTTTGATCACTGTCATTGGCAATTTGTCATGTGTTGACACATATGCTGACGGTCTGCCAGTCAACTCTAATGCAGCATGGCCTCCAAGGCAGTCAGAACATATTGGTCCCTGAGCCTGAACGCTCTTCACTTGATCGACACGCCACCAGGACTCGTTCATGGTAGGGTCCTTACAGACAATTCCGGCGAAAACACAAGTCTCCAACGTCAGGCTAGATCACAGGTCGGAGCAGCCATGGCCTATCCTTTCTTCAAGATCTCGTCGATTTTTCCATAAGGATATGGAATTTGAGCCAAAACATGGACCGAGGCTGTGCGTCACCTCCAACCTTTATCATTCCATTTGAAACCTGTAACGCCTTTTTGCAGTTGAGGTAGTTCCTTACGATCCTGTTTGCCCCCCTGGTACATGAGGCTGCCACACAGCCATCTCGAAATTCTCCTCGCTTGTCGTGATTGCCACCATGGCGCCGACATAGCTTTGGTTTCGGCCTTACGAGCCTATTGTATCCTGCACACTCTCCCAGTGAACCGTTACAGTATTGAATTCGCAGACCGATTGGACCTGTCCCTCAGGTATGGATTCCCTCATGTGCGACATCTTCGTGGCTTTAAGCGCGATGATAGCAACGATTGACCACACAGTCACTATCCATCAGAGCTGCTGCTGCTGCTGCTTCAAGCTTCTGAGGAAAAATGGCATCACGTTAACGCGTTTCTCAAGCCTGGATATGGTAGCCTGTCCACCGCGATCGGAAACCCTTACACCAGCAGCAACTACACTGCATACTGTCAACGACATCCCAGGTTCGCTCGAGATCGTAGCTATTCAGGTGCGTGCTCTGCCGTCTACCGCCTCGGCAATCAAGGGTGCAAAAATCTCTTCCGGACGCTACCCGCGAAGAAAAGTGGTGCCAAGACTGATTGAATCCAGTTGCGCACGAACGCTCCGTTACGAGTCCATCACCTGGGCGAACGTGCTCATCTCGCATCCTTATTAGGACAGCCCGTAGGATGCAGTCGGTCGCGGCGGGCAAAATAAGGTTTGTTTTGACGGCTACAGATCTCGGTTTGAACCCCAGATCATTTTGGTCAGAGATCTGGGGTGTTTCCAAACATGGATCCTCGGCACCTCGACAAACTCCGCTTGGATGGAACGCAAGTGTTTATATAGCGGCGCCCGTCCTGGCACGTGCATCGTGGGTGTGTAAGAAACACGAGCAGACCATGCAGAATCGCAAAACACATTCAGGGAAAATGCGCGCCGCTGACAACTCGAATAGTATCCATGCGAAAGTTACATTCTGTGGGTTCTATGATGCCTAATATGGCGCAGATGGCGTGGCCGAGGAAACGAGGGGGGACGGTATCTAGACTTGTGCATCGATGGTGGCGATTGAGAGGAGGAGAAGTACATCGATCCCTGTGCCGATCGTCCGCCTGGAACCAGTCCAGCGGGTCGGCAGCCAGCATCAATAATAACTAGTACATCTGTAGCTTGGCTTCTGGAGAAAAGGGGGTCCGTTCGCAGCAGGGTAAGAATAGTTAAGTTAGTGAAATGTATCTACCACTCGGTAACTTACAATACGAGTGCTTACTTGCTGTGTCAAGATTCTGCTTCGACGCTACATGCCAGCCTCAGCATGTCGCAGGCGGTTGAGATTGAGAAATTTCAAGATGAATGTGGGTCCATGGGGAACCCTGAAAATGGAAGCATCAACACAACCGCCTACAGCAATATACATGTGTATCCAAAACGAGGTTCGTGAACTATACAGGTCTACTTGTACATCACGTTCCCCTTTAAATCCATCAAACTTGGGCTTGAGGTCTTATGAAGAGGTTGCTCCCCTATCCTGCATCTTCTTTTGCAGTTTAGCCTGAGGTCCGCATGAATCAGCCGAGAGAGAGAGAGAGAAAAGAGACTATTCACATTGACAGCATCCATATAAACATCTGTGACGACCCAGTGTTCGCGCTGCATGCGCTTTCCGTGAATTGCCAACGCCAGATCTTTAGTCATGATTCCGTCTTGATCGATCACCTCAACACAGGCGCCTCTAAATCCACACAGAACTTTTGTAAGTCTTCGTTTCCATCCAACCGAGCACGATGCAACAATCCTCGGGTCCACGCAAAGATGGATGCAACGGGGTTTGTAGAGGTCTCCTTTCCTTTTTGCCATTCACGGTAATGCCGGGTCACAGTACCTATGTGTGGAGACCATGTCTTACTCTGGAACAGCACGACACAAAGAAGAAACTGACCATGCGCAGCCTCACTTTCGATGATTTCACCATCAGGTGTAATCAGTTCACTCGTCATCATGCCGAGACTTCCAAATCCTTGAGCTAGAATATCACTTTGCACATCGCCATCATAGTTCTTTGTCGCCCAGACAAACCCTCCAGAGGATTTGATTACTTGCGCTACCATGTCATCAATAAGCCGGTGCTCGTAATATATGCCAGCGGCATCAAATTTCGCCTTGTAAGTTCTGGCAGCATAGAATCAACCTAAGCCGTAGAATGTTCTATGAAGCACCCACGCCTCATAGATCTCCTGGAAGATGTCCTTGAACCGACCATCGTACTTCTTCAGAATGGTGTTCTTGGTCGACATGAACTATGCGTGCTTGTAAGCAAACGAAACGAAAAGTTAGGACCTGCTCACCAATGGCATCTTCTTTGACAAGGCCATCTTAAACGAAGAGTGAGCGAAGCCTGTAATCGACTGGAATCAAAACGTCAGTATCAATTCACAGAGACTTTGCCTTTGGACATACCTCGTCTGTGTTGTACATCGCCATCGCAACACCCTTTCCATCGAAGTCGTACACGTCGAGGACGGTGGGCTGCGACCCACCCTGAGGCGTAAACACCATTTGCAGCTTGCCCGCCCCAGGGGCAACAAAGTCTGTCGCGCGATACTACATAACGACAGGTCAGTCACGGTCACAGGAACAGGTCGGTGCGAGCTAACTTGGTCACCAAAAGCATGTCTTCCGATGACAATGGGGTTCACCCAACCAGGGATAGGCTTTGGAATCCTCTCGAGGATAATTGGTTCACGGAAGACCGTCCCGCCAAGTATATTCCGGATCTGTCATATGAAGGAGGGTGAAATCAGTAAATAGACAAACGAAATCCGTGGTATAACAGATTGACACCCAGGGTGGAAGAAATTCGGACTCACAGTGCCATTGGGGCTTTTCCACATGCTTCTCAGCCCAAACTCCTCGACACGGGCCTCGTCGGGCGTGATGGTCGCACATTTGATGCCGACCTTGTACTTAAGGATGGCGTTGGCGGCATCAGTCGTCACTTGGTCATTGGTCTACCGAATCGGAATCAGCACTCGATACGGGTCCGAAAATCGGATATGTGGTCACCTGATCGCGGTATTCCAGCCCTAGGTCGAAATATTTGATATCGAGTTGGAGGTACGGTAGGATGAGCTGTGCGTCGAATGTTAAGATGGATTTGTTGCGGGGTAACGTGGAACCGAACCTCTTCCCTGATCTTTTTCCAGATGATACGGGTCATCTCGTCACCATCTAGTTCGACAACCGGGTTGGCTACGACAATCTTTTGCGCAGGCATTGCGGCTCCTGTGGGATATGTTGTCAGTTGGAAACGCGTTTCGTCCAGAGGTGGAAATTCATCGCGGGCGGGACTCACGGAATGGAGTGGTGCTGAAGCCTCTATGTGACGTCCTCGTCAGCTGACTTGAGAAGACTCTTAGACTATGAGATAAATTCCACATCTTGGACAGTGCTGGTATAGTGATTGGAATACCTAGAATGATCAGATCAGATGGCCGAATAGTCCGAATCGAAGGAACTTACTCTGAACAGTGTTTTTTGCACTCGTACGGCGGGTCAGGCGTTGCCAACAGATTCCGAGTCACTCCGTCGTCGGACCGTCTTAATAATGTTGTTGCGCAGACGACCGTCATTGGGTGATGCCAGCCCTGGTGAGAAGTTTATCGCGTACTCAACTTGCTCACTACGATACTGGCGAATCCGCTATTCTACTATCACACCAGCAACGAGGAGAAGCTAAGGATGTTCCCGGTCGACCACGACATCGTACGCAGCGAAGACAGTACATCTTGGAGAGCTTTGCGACGCCGCACACCTGTATGCTACTTACTCTAATCTGTCGTCACTCATTGGAACACGGCGGCAGTACACTCAGCGTCGCAGTCGGGTATTCTTGGTGTTGATTACGTAGTCGTTGCCAGCGACGTGCAACGCGTAGCAGCACTTGCAACCGTGCATGCGTGAGATGTGGAACTCCTTATTGCCTTTTCTCCCCGTCCTTGTCCCTTGTCTCTCCGATTTCCCAGCCTCTTGATATGCAGTGACCAGTCTTCTCAGACCCTCTAACGCTATGGGCTCACTCTGCTTCTCTTCGGTTCCAATTCTCCGCTGTGATCTAATCTCTCTGTCGCAGAACATTGCCTTGGTTATTCCAGTAGCCCTGGAGGCTTTATCTACTACCACTCTCTTCCTCAAGCTCTGGAGCCGGCAAGTATCCAATTCTCAACGATTCCGCCACTGTTCTAACCTATCACAGCCGTCAGCTTCTTTTAACATGCGAGAGCTGGATATACCTACTTCTCACTATTGTTGAGCTTATTTCACAATTGTACCCCCCTATGCGACAAGGCTTGAATACCTTCCGCAATTTTGATACCGTCATAGGTGTGCCAAATGATCTTAAATATTGCCCACTGCCAGCTGAACTCAAACGTGCAGGGATGATGTCATTTATCCCGATACTGCTATATTCGTCGTTCCTCTGTGGCCTTATCATTTTCGAATTCATGGATCTCCTGTCTGCCCGACTTCGCACTATCGTGATACCTTGCTTGATTTTCTTCGTTCCCTTCTTGGTCGGCATGAACCAAGCCGCATCATTTGTCGGCATTTCCTATGGTCTGGCCCCTTCATTCTTATATACAATATATGCGCTAATATATAGCGTGTCAAGTCTTTTCACCTCCTCAAGGACCTATGATCATATTTGAAGATAGCCAGAGCAGGTACACGTGGACACTCTTCACTAGCATGACTCTTGGGTTCTTCATCAGCTTTCAAATGATCGTATGGTGTTTCGTGGCTTTCCGGTTTGCCCAAGTCCTGCTTGAGCAGCGACGATTGAATTATCGACCTAGCGCTGGTTTTTCAAGGATTGGCGGTGTTGGTTGGATCATTATCGGCATCAAATTAGCCGCTACAGAGACAATGATGGGCTTCGCTGGCAGTGGTTTCAAGATTATTTTGATCAGACGTATTATGCGATGCGTTAGCAGAACTCTACTTTGCATGGGCCTACTCGTTGGGTGATCACGACTTCTCTTCTTCGAACACTGTCCAGCTGACTTAACTGTTTTTAGCCCCACTCCTCATCGAAATGCATCCCGACGCAGAAAACATCGATTGGAACCAACGTTCCACCAGCCAGAAGTGATAAAGACTTACGTTTCAAATACTCGTCTGAACGCTTTCCACCATCTCTCACCGGCAGCCACGACCTTTCTCGAAAATCGGCGCTGGAGCCAGCCAGGAACATTTCCACTTGCTGCGTTCAAGAATCTGTCAAGCGATGATCATCGACGTGCCACGATACATTTTGACAATGGCACTCCAAAGCTGCAACTTCGTTTATCAGATATCGACCTGCTAGATCCAATGACTCTAGCCAAATCTCGTACAACAAGTTGGCAATCAGACCTTCCTCATACTCGTGATAAACCCTTCACTGTCCAAGAATATCGTAGCTCGCTGGACCTGGGAGACGTAGAGATCGTATCGGTACCGCGGACGACGTACGTCCGGAAAAGGCAAAACCGACCTTGCTCAGGACTGCGTCCGGTCGAACGGTGGTCCGTCCTGCGCCAGGATATGTTACTAATCCGTTTGAATCATTTCAAAATGACGAGGGGAAGCGTGAACACTTAATCCATCCAATCGGATCCGCAACCAGTTCATCTGTGGAGAAGTTGTCACCTTTACTTGTCCCCCTTTCCGATGTTACCCAGTCTGAGACGCGTATGATATCTATCTCGGCGCAGTATTGGCCGGCCCCAGCGCCCCCGCCGGCTGCGCATGCCAAGATGTATTCTTCAGATCGAAGTCGGGGTGTTCCTGCCTCTGCTTCTGCGCCTGAGATAGGTCAGGTGGATTCGTTGTGTGCAGATCTACTCCAGGGTGCCACGTGCAGATCTTCCTGGTCGCTCGACACAGGCACTTCGGAGTCGCTTATGGTCTCTGGTGCTCCCGCAAGCGAGGGCAATTCAGTGTACCAAAGTGCACAAGCAAGTTTTCAACGGAGCACATTCTCGCTTTGTGAGCCACTGAGAAAGTCCAGCCAGAGCTCACTGTGGATACACCGCGAACCCGATCAGTTCGAGAAGTTCGACTCCCCTCCTCAACCCGAATTGCTCTGCGACCCCATCCGGGATGACATTGTGCCAGCGCCTTCTCGGCCTCACACGCCGCTTGTCGTGGCGGACGATTTTGAGGCCGCGTCGGTTCCGCCGCACGCAGAACAGCGTAGTATCACGCACAACGCATCTTCCTGGTCGTTTGATACAGCAACATCCCATTCGTCCATGGTCTTCCGTGCTCCCACAGACGAAAACGTTCCAGCACATGAAGGCCCTCGGGAGGGTGCACGCAGAACTGGGCAACGCTACACACGCTTGCTTCACGTGCCTCGGGAAGGGTCTACCCGGAACTCGTTGTGGATCCACTCCGAACCTGAACTGTCCAGGAAACTTGAACTCCCTCAGCCCAAACACCTCTACAAAGCCGTCGAAGACGGCGTTGTACCCACACTGCCACCGTCGCCGCTGGAAGAGGACAGCTTTTACACCCCGCCAGAACTCAAGCGAAACTCATCTTCCTTGTCGCTCGACACCGCAACATCTGAGTCTTCTATGGTCTTTCGTGCTCCCACAGACGAAAGCGTTCCAGCATATAACAGCATTCGGGAGGGCGGACAGGGGGCTGGGGGGCGCAGCACAAGCTGCCTCCATACGCCTCGGAAAGAGTGTAACCGTAGCCGCCCATGTTGGATCCACCGCGAGCCCAATCTGTTCCAGAAACTTGAACCCCCTCCTGAACTGCCCTGCGGCCCTGTCCAGGATGCGAGGCCTGAAAGCGAGGTAATCGATGGTAGCGTGCCATGGGCGGTGCCGGCGCCGGGGCTCCCTGCAGTGCTGGAGAACCCACAACTTGAAACGCGTAGCATCAAAACAGATGATGCACGGCAGCCCAAGAGGATCATAGTGCATGTCACGCAGAGCAGTATCGATGATCGTCTATAAGATCTGACCCGGGAACCATAAAGAATCTGTCTGCCGATTGACTCAGTAGATGCAGGTGTGAAGAGCATGTATGTATCAGTCAAAAATATATTGTGTACAACAAATATGACCGACACTATGAAATATTCTAATTCTGAATGGGACAAAATCACTGCTGGGTATATACACTGGAGAAAACGACTTACTTCCGGTATCCTGAATACAGTAATTTCCTAAAAGTGTTCTCATTCAGCGCAAGAAATGACCGAGAAAAGAGATTTTCCCACCTGCTGCTTGAAATACCGCCGGTTTTCCTCATCAATCAGGACGAGGTTCAGGTAATACCTCGTACTGAACTTCTTGTTCACGTCGCGAAACGTGGGTGTCAAGTCGAAGCCTCCGAGGAACAATCGTATAGGTATTGTCTCCCCTGCAAATGACCATCCTCAGCAAGAACACCGTCAGTAAAAGATGAAACCCACCTCGCACTGGCGCTCCATCCATAATCTCAAATTTAGTTATTGTTTCGCTTTCGTTGTATTGATTTGGTGGAGAACCCGTTGTCTCCCGTCGGATGATAGACAGTTCCATATGCTTGATCTTGATCCGAACGAGCAAGAAGTAGATCTTGCCGACTATGACGTCCTTCAGATGATACCTTGACACAATATAATCAGTCTCCGAGTTTTAGATGACATGGCACTCACTTTGACTTGTTGTACTCAAACTCGATATGCAAACAGTCCTCAATCCCGACTTCCATCTTGATCGCATTATTGCTGTCGGGCGGCATGCGGAACGAATGCACCCAGATGTCCCGCTCCTTTATCACATCTGCCATTCGACGCGATATCGTGACGCGCACAAAGTATCTACACGCCAGGCGTAAGAAGGGTAGAAGTGCTTCACGTAAAAATAACTTCTTAATGTCGCGGGCAAGTGTCCAGAGATTGCTTACCTTAGTTTCACGTTGATGCCCTGGTAACTCTCATATTGCTTTTCGACGTTCTTGAAGTTGAAGTCGAACGTCTGCCCCTGTCGCATCTCGCCCGGAGCGGCGAGCTCCTGAGAAAGGGAAAGAAACTCGTGGTGGTGTCCCCTGTCATAGAACAGCTCTAACAGCACACCACTCAGCTAGAACGCATTGGACAAAGAGCAACGTACCGATGCTGCCGACAAATTCAACCTTGATACCGTCATGTTGTAGTTTCTTCCCGTCGCGTAGACGGATCGTAACCTATGTACACAAGTTTTGCTTCATGTATCTCGGGGAGATAGCGGAACAACGAACCTGTCCTGTGACCGAATCACCGTCATAATATACCGGACATGATATAGACTTTTCCTTTTCCCCCTTCATCTCGACTTGCTTCCGCAAATCTTCACCCTCGAGCTTGACATCGACATCGATGGGAGAGGCGAAGAAATATGCTGCCATGAATGTGGTGTGGTGATGACTGCGCCGTGACGCGCTTGTCACACATGCAAGGTTCCGTTGTGGCAAATAGAAGCGCGAGGCAGCCAATGCCACGGCCAAATTCGTGAGTGTCTTCTTTCTCATACTTGTCACTTCTCACTGACATGAATCCTAACTGACTAACATGTAGACTCTGTCAATCTAGACCTTCTGGTTGTCAAGTTCATCGGACATGTGGCCATGTTCCCGACACTGAACGCAGGCCTGATTACACTGCTGCTTTCGAGCCTCATTGGGGAGACAAAAACAACACGCTTTGGCCGTGCGTCCGACTGGCTGGTTAAAAGGCATCAAAAGGAAAGTCCCGCGCTGACCAGGAGAAGCAAGCCATCTCGTACTTGCACTACCTCCTACTGGCGAGACCTGACCTCCACGTTGCGCAAGGGAATCACATGCATTTCTATAAGTTGATGTATGCTTTTTTTGTCTATCGCCTCTATGGTTCCGGTCATTTTTCGGATTCGTCATAAGTTAAAACAGTCCTCAACTTGGAGGAGAATTCTGTCACATACACCATGAAGGTGAGGACCGGAGCCAATTGCGCCGAAGAAATCCAGACCTGCCTCCATTTCCGTCCCATATATGCCAGCAGTCGTTTGGGACCCTTATTCAAACCCATATTCCAAAGTGATCAAAGACCTGCTTTGCCGAGTTGGAACTCGATTTGACGAGTACAGTATCCTCGCGCAAGTTCACAAACCAGATAAGGTCCCTGGAGTGGTCGAAGCGATCTTCCACGAGATAATTGACATCTCCACTTGCAAATCGAGAAAGAAGCATCGAATGGGACTGCGGCAATTGGGAAGGCCTTTCGCAACTATTCCTACTTTGCAGAAGGTGTTGGAAATTACTTTTGACATCCTAGAAGGTAGTTTATCTCTCTTATTAATAACACTCTGCTCACACCCCTGCAGTGTTGCAGTATTTGCGTTTCAAGCGCTCAATTCTTCATCGAGACATCAGCAAAGGCAACGTTCTTTATTTCGAGGATATTTAGCCGGTGCTACGTCGGACGCTCAGTCTGATGGAGTGAGGACATCTGCTTCATCAACTATCTTCTCAACAAGAGGTACGTGGAAATACTGCGTAAGCATATATATACTAATGTATCACCGGATCAAGTGATGATCCCCAGGCAACTCAGCACTGCTCATCGATTTCAACCATGCAGAATACCTTGGGAGCACACAAGATCCTGAACACAAGCAAGCCGAACTGTTTGTAGCACCTCACTTTAATTTCAGCTACTCTCATTTGCAATATCACAGGGCACGCCCGTTTTCATCGCTCGTGCTATCCAATTGGGACATCCTGTGGAACTCCTGAAGACACTGTACTGCGCGCAATACCCGCGGGTCCAGCAGTGTATGCGTCCAACCATCCAGATCGAATCACAAAATTCCCGGTCACAGCTAGGTCTCCGATGGAGCCTTCGAATAAACTTTTGATGAACAGTCATTGGAGGCACGAGCTCGACCATGACACGGAATCCGTCTTTTGGCTATCCTCTACTGGGCCATAGGCGCGCAACCTGAAGGCTTTGCAGAGGAGCACATCAGGTTCTATATCTGGGCAAGTTTAGTAGGGCGAGTCCAGTGCCGTATTAACTTGCTTCATACTCGGTTCGATGGAGCCACTCATTCAGCTTACCAACCCCTCTGGCCTTTGTTCGCCAAGCTCGCCGCTATCCTTAAAGTTGACAGACATTGGCTTGAACCGTCCGACCCGCGAAATCACCCACTTCATCCTCCAATTCATCCTCGACAATCGTGGGAAGGAATTCATGACGTGCAAAATTAAGCATTGCCTTCGCCAACCCGAAAACCTAAGCCTGTTTTAACGGCTCGAGGCAAAGCCATGAGAACACTAATAACGGTCCACAGTTGAATGGGGATTGGTCAAATTAAGTCAGAATGAAATAGATGGCGAAATATGATTGCCCCATGTAAATTAGACAAGTGGCGTTTCTTATGCATTTTTGCCTGAGAGGGGTACATTCGATTGGCACGACTTGCAGTGCGTTATCAAAGCTTTCGGTACCGAGGCGTACAGGAATGTTGCCAACATCATATGCCTTGTTCATCCTTTTAAAACGGATTCGGACGATTCGGACGACGAATTTCCAGACGCCGCAGACGATGAAGAGCCACCCTGGCGGCGTGGCCTGCATATCACTGGGGCCGATTTCTCATGGAACAAGGAAAGAGACAGATGGCATGGAGAGAGAACGTCACGAAGCAGTGGAAATGGAGGCGTTTATATATAGTACGACGCGCAACTATTGTGCGCCAGACATAGCCTAATGATTCGAAGAGCTCGAGTGCTGAAGCGGTGATTCCTCAGGCCCGACATGGTGACGAATGTAGGCGTCGAAAAGAGAGGCGGCGAAAAACGGCGAAAACCAGTATCCGTCTATTGATCTACGAGTTCGTCATGCCATCTAAAGCCTACTTCACGCACCGAGCACGGTCAAAACCGATTTCAAGTCTTCAACAGTCTCTAATGGGCCATTTATGCCTCGCATTAACTTAAATTAACCGCTACAGAGGTAAGGCTAGCAGTGGTTTCAAGATTATTAGTATTCGATGCGTTAGCAGAACTCTGCTTTGCATGAGATTCTCTCCTCGAAATCCATCCGGACGCAGAAAATCTCGATTGGAACAGAAGTAATAACGACTTTCCACCATCGCTCACCAACAGCCATGACCTTTCTCGAAAAGCCGAGAGTATCTTATCCAGCCAGGGTAACTGTGTTCAATGACCTGTCAAGCGATCACCGGCGTGTCACGATCCATTTTGACGATGACACCTCAGAGCTGCATCGAACTCCATCAGATATTGACCTGCTAGACCCAATGACTCTACGAATCCGCAAAATGACCTGAATCGTAGAGGCGATGGACAAAAGTATATATATCAGCTTGTAGAAACGCGTATCTTCCCAATCGACAGTGAAGGAGCGTATACCAAGCCCCCCAATTCCAAAGTGAAATTGGATCTCAGATTCGAGGTGAGTAACCCCTGCGTAACGTGGAGGTCAGGTCTCGCCAGTAGGAAATAATGCAAGTGCGAGATTGCTTCTCCTGGTCAGCGCGGGACTTTCCTTTTGATGCGTTTTCACCAGCCGACCGGATGCATGGCCAAAGCGTCTTGTTTTGTCTCCCCCATGAGGCTCAGCTGGAGGGGTGAGTCACTGGCACATCTCCTATTTACACACGTCTACATTCATCGTGTCATCGAACAAGTTGCGCTTGTTGCCGATCGGTCAATTGCATCGTCTTAAGCACATCCAATAAAGAGAGTTCACAACTTGATATATCCATAACCAAAAGCACGAGAAAAATGATCTAATCCAATGCGGTCCAGGTGACATCAAACAACAATAGGGAGAAGGAGCACAGATGAGACGAGCGTTCGTTGCACGACGGTAATCTCCTATATTTGGCTTGCATCGTCATGGCTGTTGCCCGAGATTCTATATCGCCATTGCAATCACGTTATAGAATGATGCTATGATGGTTTGCCGTCACAGCTGGGTAGATTGTATTTACTGTTTAGCGACGCTCGACCATGGCTGACAATATACTACGCAACACGATTGGTACATCCGCCGTATTTGCAACACGGAAGCCACGCCGGGGCAGCTTGTCAGTAACCCTGCATTGGCGTCAACATTTTGCCTGGCTACCCACGCTCAGCACCTACCACTTTGCTTCCGCGCCCTCTCCGATACATATCAGAGCCGTGTTCACCTTTGGATCCCGCTTCATGGCCCTTGTAAGTTGATCTGGTGTGATTCCGTATCTCTGAAAGTTCGCATCCTGAGAGAGATTCAGCGAACGCGAGCACAGAGTGTCATAGAACCGACCGTTATGGCGATAACAAACCAGTCATCCGCATCATACTTGGCAACTTCTGTGACACTTTTCTCGATAGCTTCAACTTGTGCGCGGATAAGAAGCGACCCCCCATGTCGATGAACTGATCTCACCAGTAAAGTCGCCCGCAAATGCATACTGCGGTATCATGTTCATCTTCTCTACTATCTTCCAGCGGTCCTTAAGCTCACTAGGTGGTTTATTCGTTTCAACAAGAGCTATATCAGGCCCATCCCCAGACTATAGCATGACAATATGATATGCTGTCCGCAGACGATCGCATTGACTTACGTGGCCAGTGATCTGCACATAGTGTTGAATCAGTCTCGGATAACAGCAATTGTAGGCATATACACACATCCCAAGCATACTTATCTTTCCTCGTCAACCGGTCAAAGGTTTCCATCAGCATGACAGCTAGCAATAAATAAGCCCCGAAATTATAGAGTCATCACGGCTTACCAGTCTCCAAACTCCTTCGGAGTCGTCCGTCATATTGGAAACGATACCTACAACGTCTTTTTTAACTTTATAAAGCAAGACAAGTCCCATAACACACATTGAGGCGCTCAAATCGAATACGAAGCGAATTCGCTTTGGCCTATGTATGCGTCATTAAGCAAAGTCAGTTAAGTAGACGCCAGGTCTTACTTGATCTGTGGCCGCCCTAGTTCTGGCTTCTCCATACCTCTTCGTTTATAGACGGTGGCCTCGCCAGTAAGACCTTCCGTTAGCCGGCTATCGTCCAGTTCTCCATCTACCTGTCTCTTCACCCAAACACGTTCTTCTTCTCTAGCCGATAGATCTTTTTCATGCAATGAGTTAAATGACTATCCATATGATGAGCTCGTATAACACTCACTCTCCAAGAGATCGTGAAGAGAAAGCATATGTGCCTGCGTTCTTTGCAATAACTCTCCATAACCTCTCGCCTCCATATCAGACATGTCCAACTCCTCCAACCTTCTCTGCAACTCTTGCCTTGCCATCTCCCTTGCCCTCTCCTTGATCTCATCAGGCACATTCTGTTTCGGCTCATCGGACACCTAGATGGTGTCAGTTATTTTGCTATCTGGTTTCATTCCCGACCGACTCACTTGCTTGATATTACCGCCCTTGTAGAAGCGCTTGTACCCACCACGACCGCCTAATCCGGCCGTGTCCCTACCGCCAGTCTTCGCAGTATTAGCTACTTTTTTTTTGATAACATCCGAGTTGAAACCTACGCCACCAGCCCACCTATTCCCGCCAAAATGCTCCTTATCATCGTGGTCGCCTTCTTTAGGAGTATTCAATCCAGTTTGTTCAGGCTCAAAATGTGCATCTTCGATCTTCTTGACTGCTTCGCGCGCGGCATCGATGCCCAAATGCTTGACCTTGAGCCTTCCAAGGCAATGCAGTTAATAGTTTGGAAATCCTCATCTTATTCCTCGCTCACCCATGTTTTTCAAGAATTTCTGCCAGCTTATCTATGGTTTCGGGTTTATATATATCGTAATCAAAAACGTTGCGCAACACCGTCTCTAACGGGTCACTTGGGTAGGCTTGCATATGCCGTACCAGGTTGATCAACTCTGGAGAATGAATGACATGAACAAGATATTGGGGATTGTAAAACCGAAACTCGCCTCTCAGGGAATAAGGATACGTCAATGTGCCTGCAACATAACCCACACGAAGGTCCTGGAAAGCAGCCACTAAGCGGGTTAAAATATCTTGGCTCAGCTCTGGAACCAGCTGTGATAGCAATTTCTGTTCTGATTCTTGGTCTGGGTTGGAAATCGAGTGCGCACTAAAGTTTTCTCCCAAAACCTGCAAAAAGTGGTTGCCGAGGAAAGCTACCAGGATGCAAATTAACCATTCGCACTTCAAATGTGATTCTTTACTCACGATATCCGGGACGATTTGCCAACAGAACGAGCCTGAAATTAGGATGTACAGCAATATCATTTCCACGTTCCATGATGGAACGAATACGTCGGCCATCAGAGAGTGTCATCTCTCCCTGACCGGCGAGGCTTCGGAATATAGCAACAACATGCTCTGGTGCTTTATCTGCTTCGTCAATGACGATAACCCGACCATATTTGATAGCTCGAAGAAGCGGAGAGTCTGCATAGTTGATATATCCGCCTTCAAGCGTTGTAGTGAACATCAACTGGTTGACGGTTGTATCTCTGTGCAGCTGGATGTATTCTCGTGGCCGTTCCAACAACTGAACGATTGGTAGGGACTATTTTTGCTCAATGACGATGATTAAACTCTTACCTGACATAATCTGTGCAACGGTCAGCAATGCTCGTCGTCGTCGTTGTCACGCACCTGTCAACAATCTTGTTCTTCCCAACACCTTGATTTCCTAAAAGGACAACATGCTCGCCCAGCAGCTCTAGGTCAATTGCTAGATCACACATTAACCCAGACTGCAAGCTATTGTCGTAAAAGTGGTCCATGTATGGAACGTGAGACGCGGTTCCCTCTGGATCTTTAGAAGGGTCAAAGAGGGGAATAGACACTGTTTCGCCACTATCGTCTGGTATGGTTGAGGTAGGGAACACCAGGTGTCGCCCTTTCACGAACGGGCTCGGATTGAACTTTGAAAACGAAGAGTCAAAACAGGTGCAATCGGCAGGACTTGAGCTACTCACCGCAGGAGGTTTTTGATCTATGTCACAGTCCCTTAACATGCTCTCCAAATTCATCTTCTCCGCAACTGGCAGAAATTCTGCAAGCAACAGATGACAGATAATTTTATGCAAATTACTTGTATGAGGGTATTTCGATACCCTTCTTGCAATCCTGACCAGACTTCGAGTTCCGAGCTTCCTATTCTTGGTAATGTTGTCCGCGGACATGCTTGCTCTGTACTTTTCCGCGAAATCAAGTAGGAGCGTAAGAATCGACTGGGGACATCCGTGAGACTCCAATATTGCTGCCTCTTCCTCTCGGTCTATTGGTTGGCTTGGGACAGGGAAGAACATGTTCGCATGTTCTTCTGCGAGCCAGTCTTTCAATGGCAGGGACTTTGATGCAGTGCTGATGATACGGAAAGAAGGATGAGCCACAGATTGTTCTTCCGAGGGGATCTTGATTGATGTCAATACCATCGATGAATCCGCTCGATGCATGACCTACTCCGTCCTGAAATGAATCAATAACGATCTGTCTACCCTCCCATAGCTCAGTCTCTCTGTCGCGTAACAGGCGAGACAATGAACCAGCGGTTGAACCAATGACATCCAGCCCGGAAAGATGCAGCAATCGCCCAGCCCACGCGGCTTCAATCAGCGGACTCGCCTCCCATGATGTTGCGCCTCCGTCTGCAATCTTCCTCCTCATAACGAGCTCGCGACCTCCCATCTCCTTATACATATGGACAACCTCCGTGTCATATCCGAGGATCTCACCGAACACTTTCACGAGCGTAGATGTCGAAGTAGACGCTGTGGAGGGTAAAGCAGAGGGTACCAACGAGATGTCCCAGCCTAAAGCATGCGCTTGCATAAAGCACGTAAGGAGTCCTAGAAATCTCGTTGACGGGTTGAACTCTAGTGTGCCAATGAACGGATATGGACGTAGAGGCCGCGATCCCGCGGCGACTTCCACTGTGACTGGGTTCATCGAAGGCATCGTGAACTTTGCTAGCGCAGTCTTCTCACTTAGACGCTTGATTTCTGATATTTGGTAGCCAAAAATGCCAATATGCTCATTAACTGATGACATGGAAGGACTACCCAGCTCGCCAAGGCCAGCCTCTTCTGTCTGTCTGCCGAGGATAGCCCAAGCCTGCAACGGAGCGTGTACGAGCGCCGGGTGAATCGTGAGCAGGAGACGAGCGAGTTGCCCGGGCGACAACTGTTGAGGCGGTGGGAACGACGATATTAGACTGCTGAGCTTTACCAAAGCAGTTTGCGGGAAAGGCGGTAAGCTCGATTTGGACACTGCCTCTAGCGCATGACGCGACTCGCTGGCAAACTGTGTCGATAGGATCAAATCGCGCAATTTCTGATACACTGAGTGCTGATCGTCTTTTCTGCCTTGAGCCCTGGACAAAGCTGTCATTGACCCGACCGGATCAACGAAACGCGACTGAAAACGGCTTCGAAAAGGTGGGTCGAGTGGGTAACCTGGATACGGTGGGACCGGCGCGGCGATAGCAATGACCCGGAAATTCTTGTGAGCAGGTGTGAATACGTTTCCAGTGTCGTCTCTAAGTGTGCCATTCGCTTCTAACTGTGCGTGACGGTGCTGATGGATGATATGTGTCCCATCGTCCAAGTTCCTACCAAACAGTTTAGTACCACGTCCACAAAAGAACGCCTCAAAACTAACATTTCGCGGTTCTCCAGCAGATTATTCAGAATCTGTGTTGGACATTGCGAGCTTAATTAAACTGTTGGCGAACGGAAGAAGAAGCTCACGGGCATGATCCCTCGTTCCGCCTTTTCTATACCCTCCAATATTAGCAGACGACCGTGTCTTACGGCTCTGACTGCAGGGCTATCTACATAGACCAAATTCCCGCCACTTCTAATCTCTCTTCCCTAGCGTTCGTTGAATAATTTAATGCGGCACGCTGGCTAGATAAACAGAACACTTGCCTGTTTCAGCTCCGTCTCCCCAACATCTCTATGTAGCGCGATATACTCGTACTCTGCATTAACCATGCTCATGATAACTGCATCAGTGTGGACTAATTCTCAACATTCGAACATCTCACCTCGCAAATGACATGGCTAATCTCCTCGCATAGGGGCCTGGTTGACTGACCAAAAAGATATCTTGACCAAGAACATACTTTTGCAACATCCAGTGCAAGTTGTCGAGGTTGAATGGATCTTTAGTATCCAGAAGCTCCCCCGCGCGAGCCAGCCGCGACGGAGATGAGGCCGGAAGGATTGGGAACGTGATTGAGCCGAGCTTGAGGGTACCGATGGGAGTGCGTGAGGATGCGGCATCGAGGGTGTGGAGGAGCTGCTTGAGGCGACGGTTGGGTGCCATGTCGCTGCACAGGGTCGACCTCAAGGCTGCAAACAGAGTGGTTGCAATAACTTTGACATCCGCTCTACTCGTACATACTGTGCACCGTATACATCTTTGTCCCATCCCCAAACTTGAGTTCTTCACCATACACATTATCGATTTTATACATTGATGACGCTGGCAGTACCGGGGTCTTGGCCGCTCCTGCTTTGCTGGCAATGTTGGCGGCACGCCCATCAGGAATTTTGATGAACTCCATCACGTTATCCACGTAGCCGTCAAATCTATAATAACCCTTTCGCTCAAACTGGATGATATCTCCCGTCTTCAAAGCCTGAACGTTGGCATCCGCCTGCGCCTCTTCCTTGAACTCCGTGACAGGCGTCACAAAATCAGCAACATCGTCGTTCTCTTCCAATTTCTTCTTGCTTATCAGGTAGTCATAATCCAGAAGGCGGACATGGACGAGAGGATGAGTGTCGGTAGGTGCCGAAAGCCACGTAATTTTCTTCTTGGTCTTGCGGAAGTCACCTTCGAGATGAAGGTCCATCTCTACAGACGTAACTTCACCAGAATAGTTGGTCGTCTTGACGCGAACAATAGCATTTCCCCAGTCCATGAGAGTTATCTGCCAGTACCACTTAGACCAGCTCTTTGGTGACTATTTCATACGACGCCACTCACTTCTTCATGGTCCTCGAATGAAGCGGCATCCTCCTGCTCGATTATTATACTGGACGAGTATACGGTTTGTTTGTCTCCAACTTCAGGATTCTTCTTGTGCTTCGGCACCGATTTTACTTCTGGGACCGTTGGACCGCCTTTAATCGTAACATGCACGCTAGAAAAAGGTGAGTCTAGGACAAACGAAGGTGGAGAATACGACGACCTTTTGTCCTTGACTATGGCCCAATGACGAGGTGCAACAGGATCAATCACCTTCTTGTTCAATGCCCATATTGAATCCCACTCCAACGAAACAACCGCTTGCGATGGGCCTTGCAAAAGCATAAACTGGGTGAGTGCTTCGACCGTCATGCCACGACGACGTATGCCTAAGCCTTATGTAAGGACATGATACGCCCTTGAGGATCAGTCAAACTTGAACTTGCCGCGGACAGTTGGGAAGCGAGGGTCATCCCACCCCTTTACGAGGCCCTCGTCAACAAACCAACGCAGCTTGCGTTTTGAGAGGAGAGTATAGATAAAATTCAAACGACTGCATTAAAAAAGTGAGTACTAGGATTTCCATCTGATATATGCATCTCTACCTGTAATCCCATATGCTGACCATGCGTAAGCCGAGAGCATTGATCATCCAATGATATTGAGGATTTCTATCGCGGTATTCATTAGTTCTTAGCGCATGGGTGACACCCTCTAGGGAGTCGACAACGGGGCAAGCAAAGTCATAGGTGGGGTAAACTTTCCACTTGTCTCTAATAGCATAATCAAGCGTCAGGTGAGTAGAGAACAAATGGCAACTTACCCTGTACGATGATGTGGCACTAAGTTACATCTATAGATCACAGGATCGCGAAGGGCTTTGTTTGGATCATCGACACTAATTTTGGCACGAATGCACCACCGTAGGCCCTCCTCCGTGCCTGCTTTCATCTCGTCGAAACGCTTCAAGTTGGATTCAACGCTATCATTCCGATGTTTCGATTCAATACCATTGAATCGCTCGTCTCTCATCTATTATCATCATTTTTAGACTGGGGCACACTCCGTGTGAAAATGGAAGAACTAACCTGTTGTTGCTCTGTATTGTCGGCGTAAGCCTTTCCAGACTTGATCAGCTGAACCGCGTAGTGATGCACTTGAACGAAATAATCCGAGGTATGACTCATTATGTCACCATGAACGTCAAGTAACCGCAGATCCTCGAGAATAGTCTCCTCAAATTCGCTCTGAAGTCTATGCATGTAAGGGGATCACATAAACGATTAAGAGGGCACATACGCGCTCCTTGGTCGGATTCGTGTCGTCAAAGCGGACAATCAGCTTTCCATTGTACATCTTTGCAAAGTATTGATTCAATATAGCGGCTTTGGTGTGTCCAATGTGAAGATAGCCGGAAGGTTCTGGCGGGAATCTCGTGACGACTTGGTTCATTTTTGCACCTTGGAGTCCGAGAGCGAAGCCTGCCGCTGTTTTGTTGGAACGAGCTTTGTTCGCTTTTGCATTGGCCAGTTCCGTCAATGCTCCCTGTACGGGTGCAAGAGATTCGAGGAATGTGAACCAACGCGATAGATGCAGATGTTGGTTGTTCTTGAGCAGGCCAACTGCCTTGATATTGCCTGTACAAATTTTATATGGGGAACAAAAGAAGAGTAGTATTATATACCTTTCAATGCGCCCCATACCATCCAGTCTGCGGAAGAAGGCTCATGTTCAACGAGGAAGGTGTGGAAGGCTAGTCGATCATCGAGGGCGTCGAGTAATGCAACAATTTCTGCAAAGCCAGATACACTGCGCAGTGAAGCAGCGAGGGCAAAATATTGTGAAGTTGTGCCCGCGGCTAGACTTTTTACGATGTCGTCCTCGACCGTAATGAGGGTTTCACCTGACGTGAGGGAGAGACCTGTTGCGGACTCGTCATAAGATATAGCAACACCAGCGCATGCTGCTGCTGCGACTGCAGCGTAAGGAAAGGGCGAGAGCTTGGAGGAGAGGGCGAGGACAGACATGATCTTGAAGCAGATAAGATCACTCGAGTCACATCTTCTCCATCAACCATGCCCATGCTGTCAGCTTCTCCCGACCGGCTCACTTGCGTTTCGTCCTGACTTTCATTTACAGCCTCAATCCTTCAAAAAAATACAAGCCTTACACTCCGATCCGTCTCAACGACCGTCAATGGCCGTCCAAATCCTTCTCAAAAGCACCCATATGGCTGTCTACTGACCTTCGCGATGGGAACCAAGCCCTGGCTAACCCCATGACCATTGATCAAAAAACCACGTTTTTCAGACAACTGGTGAAATGTGGTGTTAAGGAAATAGAGGTATCCTACCCTGCCGCCAGCGACACGGACTTCATGTTCGTTCGTAGTTTGATCGAAAACAACGAGATCCCTGACGACGTCTGGATTCAGGTGGGTTGAAACTTTGTGCAGTTTCCAGCCTCTGAAGCGTCGGTAGGTCCTGACCCCAGCCAGAGAGGATCTCATCAAGCGCACCGTCGAGGCTGTTGCCGGTGCCAAGCATGCAATTCTCCACATGTACAATGCTACATCTCCTCTATTCCGTACTGTCGTCTTTCGCAACTCCAAAGAAAAGACAATCGAACTGGCTTCGGAACACACCAAAATCGTCAAACAACTGACGGAAGAATGTACAGCTAAACACGGGACAAAATTCAAATACGAATACAGTCCCGAGACTTTTACCCAAACAGAGCCAGAGTTCGCCGTAGAAATCTGTGAGGCTGTTAAAGCAGCATGGGGCAAGGCAGGCTCTGGTGAAGATCGTATCATCTTCAACCTGCCTTCAACAGTGGAGATAGGTCCACCGAATCATTATGCAGATCAGGCAAGTACCATTTCGTCAAGGGAAACTTAGACTTATATAGTTTAGATTGAATATTTCTGCAGGAATATTTCGGAACGTGAAAAAATTATTGTGAGCTTGCATCCTCACAACGACCGAGGTCAGTAACCATCTTCGACTCTCCGGTGGCATCGTAATGAGAGTGTCAAGGGACTGGAATTGCCACCGCAGAATTAGGTGTCCTCGCTGGAGGGGACCGTATCGAAGGCTGCCTCTTCGGAAACGGTGAACGGACAGGAAATGTGGACTTGGTCAACCTGGCCCTCAATTTATACACTCAAGGAATCAAGCCAAACCTGGATTTCAGCGATATCCAGAACGTCATTGACATTGTGACACAATGCAATGATCTTCCCGTCCACCCAAGGCACCCGTACGCCGGTGAACTGGTCTTCACCGCGTTTTCTGGCTCTCATCAAGATGCCATCAAAAAGGGCTTCGAGGCACAAAAAGTTAGACATGACGAGGCCGCTACCAAAAATGAACCGTTGTACTGGGATATGCCTTATCTGCCTATTGATCCTGCAGATCTTGGACAGACGTATGAGGCAGTCATCCGCGTCAACTCGCAATCCGGCAAGGGAGGTATTGCATATATCGTTAAGCAAAACCTGCGTCTCGATCTTCCTCGCAAGATGCAAATCGGCTTTTACAAAGTTATTCAAGAAATGGCAGATCGCGAGGCTCGAGAAATGACCGTGAGCGATATTACAACGGCATTCAGACGCGCATACCATTTCGGTGGTCCCACATACCATGGAAGGCTGGCGCTGCGCAACTTTAAGATATCTTCCGATCCCATACTAGACGAGTCTGACGAAATCACGGAGGACGAGCGCCGCAGGTTTGATGGCACGATATCTGTCGATGGAATGTATCGCGTCATCAGAGGAGACGGAAATGGGCCGCTGTCCGCTCTCCTCGACGCTCTGCGTTCTCATTTGGACATTGATTATACCATCCGTGAGTACAGTGAGCACACTGTCGGAGAAGGCAAGGACGCCAAAGCCGCGTCGTACATTGAAATCGTACCTGCAAGCAACTACAAGTCATCCCAGTCATGGTGGGGAGTCGGCCTCGACTCTGATATTGCCGCGTCTGGTCTACGGGCCTTGTTGAGCGCTGTCAACTCGGCGATCGGTGACCAGGTCTTACCCGAACTGCGCTTGCATGTGGGGATCAACAACAAATCAGGGCAAGACGACCTTGCGAGTGTCATTGTCAACTCCTTAGGCTTAGAGTTGCCCAGAAGGCTACAAGCCTCATTCTTCGAAGTTGTGCAACGCGTGGCGAGAGACAAAGGCGGGAGCATCTCGCTCGATGATCTAACCGATCTCTTTATCACGACATACGCCTTCAACACCCCAGTTGCCAAGTTCGTCCTCGGTGAATACAGAATGACAGATGTCGGGAATGGCCGACGTCGGTTCACAGGCGACATGTCCTTCTCTGGACAGAAACGCCAGGTTACTGGAGAGGGCAACGGTCCTCTCTCAGCGGTTGTCGCTGCTTTGCATTCTCAAATCAGAGGCACTCTGTCCATCAAAGAGTACTCGGAGCATTCCGTTGGTGAGGGTACGGATGTCGTTGCAGCGTCGTTTGTGGAAATTGTGTATGAGGTGCCTGACGGAGGGAAAAGAACGGCTTGGGGAGTTTCGACTGATACAGACATCACCGAGTCTGGTATCAAGGCAATTTTGAGTGCTGCGAGTCAGTTGAATCTGGTGGTGTATTAAATGTATCCATTCAAAACGCAATCCAAAGTTCCGTCGTACACTAGTATGCCGTACTTCCCAGATGGTCAATCATCTCTCCAGTCGACCTGTCCATTTGCCCACTTGTCGCTCCAAATTACGCGCTTGTGATACACCTTTCTTAGTTCCTTGTACTCCTTCATGAATTCGTCGATTTCCAACCCGTTACTGGGTGTTCCTGTCCCAGACGCCAATAATGATGTGTTGGGTTGTTGATGCACAAATTCAGAAGCCAGAGACTCGGATTTGTCGTCCTGGGCAGTTATACTGTGCCGCAGCCGCAATTGAAGAAATTGAGGGGTGAATCTCTGGATACTGTCTTGAGCTAATTCTCCCTGACAAAAAAATGACTGCCCACCTGATAAACCTCTCTTTGCTCCTTCTCCAACTCCTTCCATCGCGCTTCTAACCTCTTGGCTTCGTCGAATGCCTCTTTGGTCTCAGAGCGTAGTGTATACAAGCTGTCTTCCAGCTCCAGATTGTGTCCTCACATATCATCTATCAGGATTACTTTGCTAGACGTATGACGATAGAACGACCACATACTAGCTATAGCCTCGTTTGCCATGCTGAGATCTGTTTGAGCTTCGTACAATACCTTGACCCTTTCCAGTGAATGGAACACAGCTTGAAAGTAGACGGGATCGACCATCATTTCCTCGAGATCCTGTCGTCTGATAACGGCCGATGAGCGAAAACATTCGGTTGGCACCAAGCTGATTCTTACGAATAACGAGCGAGCTCGGGGTATTCTTGCAGAAGCAGTGAAGCCATGATGTGGTAGCCTCAGGAAGCGTGGCAGAGACTACATAAGCAGCGAACTTGGCGCCTCATATACTAACGATGTCCATCATCATCTTCCCAGGCGAGCGCGTCCCCGCCTCTCACATTAATCTCAAACTAGGTCCTGGTCTGCTTCAAACCACCAACCCAGATTCGACACTATCCGATGTAGGCACAAAAGACAAACCGTTTATCATTGCAACGAAAGCCGGCGAGCTAAAACAATCTGCAAACGGGAAACAGTGGTGGGTGGACAACAACTCCAGACGCGTGAGCTCGCCCTTTCTGTGCCAGTGCTGACTGAAGAGGGCCGTTAGTACGTCCCCGCCTTGCAAGAATCAGTAGTCGGCGTCGTTACGCAGAGACTTGGAGAAACTTATCGGGTCGATATAGGTTCTGCGCATCATGCTACTTTAGATGCATTAGCCTTCGAGGGTGCAACAAAGAGGAGCAGACCGAACCTCAAGGTAAATGTCGCGGTCCATACTTTCATTCAATTCTTACGTATACCACTAGGTTGGAAGCTTGATCTATGCGCGCGTCTCACTCGCGCACAAGGACATGGAACCCGAACTCGAATGCTACGACGCCCAGACACGCAAAGCAGAGGGGTTCGGCGAACTCAAAGGAGGCTTCGTCGTCAGATGTAGCCTCAAGATGTGTCGCAAGTGAGCCTTTCGGTTTCTTCGCTTGTCTATCAATTCTCATTACCCGAGGACAGCCTGATGGATCCGAAGCACTTTTTGCTACCCATGCTTGGATCCAAGTTTCCCGTAGAAATCGCAATAGGCATAAATGGTCGTGTATGGATCAATGCGAAAGAGGCAAGGCATACTATTGCCATTTTACGGTGTATACAGGCTGTAGACCCAGATGAGGGAGGAATGGCTCAGGAAAACTTGAAATCCTTCCTGACTATGCTGGATGCATGAAGTGGGCTTCATTTGCCATTGCCTGAGTTCGCATTGGTGGTGTAATGTACACCTTACAGCCTAGATAAGATGGGGACTTCAAATATGAAGTCATACATGCAGCCTTAGGTGGATGATGCAGACAGAGGCGAGAGGAGGCGGAAGAGTTGCGTGCGATGAGTGAAAAGAACCAGAACCTAACTGTGCAATCACTGGCTAGCACATTCGAGCTGCAAACTTTAACATGTGTTATTTCACAAATGTGCTGGACGAAGTACACGTATAACATTGACCGTATCTGCATTAGTGCTACATAAACAGCAGTCGTGGTCAGAAATTCTCTGTATTAACTCTTCAGCTTGAAGATAATGAGAGCGAAGTAGATAACACTTGCCTTTGCCGTAGAAGAACTTCGTCCCCTCAGGAGTGGTGTATTTGTTGCACATCGCATGCAACTGTTTGGACAGTGAGCCAGGACCACAGAAGAACTACAACATCAACTTTGTATGGTCGCGGTAGAGTCAATATTGTCAACTTACCACACCAACATCCGTTTCAGGATGTTCTTCTGCGATAGAGCCGAACAGCCGGCCCCAATTAGGCCGGCCAAAGTGAGTAGGCGCACGCAGAGAAGTGATTGCATCCCTGTCAGCACCAACATCTTGAACCTATATCGACCATCGCTGGTTGAGCAAAAAGGACACAGACGTGAAGCAAGAATGGTGCTCACCATGATATTCGCTATGTCATCCTCTTTGAGCTTGGCAGTGAGGTATATATTGATTTCAATCCGGTTCTGTGTATCTTGTTCCTCAATCGCATGAAGGAGGGAGTGGAACCATTCTGCGCTTCCAAAGTCTCTAATAACCCAGGTAAAGTAGACCTTTACGACCGTCAGATATGAGTATACAGGAAGGAAAATACTTGCCTTTGAAAGCCTGGTAGGCTTGGAATTATGGAAATTGTTCATCCTGTACCAGATAGATTTCAAAATCCTATCGTGACCCAAACGTGAATGAATGTTGGTCGTATGGAGAGCCAGGATACTCACGAAGCAAATGGAGTTACACCAATACCAGCGCCGACCAAAAGCACAGTTTCGTAATTCAAAAAGTCCTCACTAGCACTGCCAAAAGGGCCATCGACCATGACACGCGGGAGGGTACGGTTCAGAAGGCTATCGGCTTGTTTAATCACCGTTCCGCCAGTATCGCCTTTCCCCTTGCTTTCGAAATCGCATCCAACGGCTTTGGCAAGCGCGCTGGTAAAGTCTCCAACGACGCGGATGTGGATCGAAATGTAATCTTCTTCAGGTGCACTAGATACCGTTAGATCTGCTTGAATATAGACATATCGATGGAAGGGACAAACCTGGTCAAAGTAAACGGATGCCATTGGAAGTACGAGACCTCCGGACAGCAGATGAAGATATATTGTCCAGCCCTTACAGGCGTCTTCTCCTTTTTGATTTGGAGCTCCATAACGTTCGAGGGATGTTGGACGACTTTGGAAATGTACGTAACATGACGAGACCGAATCTCGCGCAGTATGCGCTCTGACACCCAGACGATACCTCCAGGGAGCCAATATTTCTACACGATAATGATAAACGCCAATCGCAGATTAGAGCGAACTCACATACCCAGAAGACACCAATGTTCTTCCATGAACAGAACGGTGGCCGATCGGGTTTGACCATACAAAACATCCCATGCAACTGCCAGCAGATGAACAAGACGATGAAGAGGTGGTGAGAGTACCAGAACCTCTCAAAGTTGGCACTTCGCTTCTTCTCCAAGGCATAATAGACGATGAAGAAGAGCGAAGCTGTCATGATCCAACCCGTGACACCAGGCCCGGTAGTGAAATTCGCCGCAAGGAACGCACCGAACCGTTGTCCGCCTGTTTTTGCACCAGGATCGGCTGCAGCGAGCTTAGCAAAGTTGACCATGTGCGCGAGGACGTGGATGACGGTGCCGACGATGATGGACCAGGCCGTTGCCTGATGAAACGTGATGTTCTTCTCAAACGGTATGATGGAGTTGAGCGGCGTGCGGCGGAGGAGGGAGATAAAGTTCCGACAGACGGGGAAAAGAATGAAGATGATATCGACGTGGAGCATAAGTGCAGCCGCCCGGGCAAAAGCTAACAGGTAGAGGTAAACATATGCGGTGCGCAGATTCACGAGTTGACGTACCGAACGTGATACCGAAAGTTTTCCTTGCATTGGTGTAATTATCACCCAACTCGTAATTAATGAATCCGAAGAAGAAGACGAGGTGATGGAGTACAACCCAAGCCGCAAAGAAGATTTGATGACTGCCTTCATTGATGAGCCAAACGTCAAATTTCTGCATCCATGTGAGCGGTTGCGGCGCAACGGAGTTGTTTGAGGTAGTTGTATTGGCGCGCTGTAGACCTTGCAGCCTCCTTCTCTCATTAATGTTGCGCTGAAGATGCGAAGGTTGAACTGTACTTGAGATGGCAAGATCGGGATGGCGTGCGAGGTTGGTAGCCAAGTCACCATCTGAAAAATCAAGAGCGGAATGACGGCGGGAAGGCATTTTGACGTCCTGCGTGCTGAAGAAGAAAAGACCGGCCTGCTGGTCTGGAAGGGCAAAGAGGAGCCCCTTCCGTGCGCAGCCTCAATCGTTCCCATAACAAAAACCGACGCGCCGCGTCTGCCGGGTATCATGGAGTTTGAGCCAGGCGGAATCGGAATTATGAAACTGAGATAGAATTAATATTGACTCCGCGAGAGATACCACATGCCTTCAACGCTAGTGGGAAGTGGGCGCTTGGCGAGCTCCTTAACGGTCATGAGTTCCTTATCATTCTGTCTGTTAATTCGTGTATTTTTAGCAGTCATTATGTCGTTACAGATGATTCTCGGGTCAGAAGCGGACTCTGGATTTTAGAGTCAGCCTGTATATATATATTTTAGTTGTAGCCAGAGGCTACTACCGGATCAAAACATTGACGAGTTATCATTTCATCTTCGGAGACAATGGTGTATGATATGACCCATGAATTGCTATCTAGAATAATCGAATAACAACAAAATGAACCCAAAGCCAAGCAAATTCCAATACCATTAATATGCCTTATTCTCAATCCTTCTACCAGACTTCCTCACGAACGGCATTGGCCCCCCCTCTTTACATCTGGCGACTTCCTCCTCGGTAACGATGCACCCACCGATCTCAGTCTCAATCTCATGCGCAATGTCCATCAAAGACATCGCAATCTGCGGATGCTCTGGTGTAGAAGGAACAGCAGCCATGATAGCGTACGGCTCGGTATCCGAGGACGAAGAAGAGGTGGGATTCGGCACTGAAACGGAAGACAAGGAAGAAGATAATTGCGGAGACGACGTAAGATGGCCGCGGCCGATAAGACTAACGAAGACGCCCTTGCCCAAAACGGGATAAGAGCCTATCTGGATGCCGCGCGCTTTCAGGCGAGATTGAAGTGAGGTGAGGTATGGTGCGATCATAGACTCAGGGCATCTGCGCCAGACATGTTAGTAGGGCGCTGGGATGTTGCATGCGTGCAGCTCACTCGGTGAACACTGAATGCGAGTGGGGCGTTCGTGGGTAGGCGGGAGCGGGAGAAAGGGCGTTAGAGCTGTCAGCATTTTCTGGAATAAAGACGGGATGCCCGGGAAGATACATAATTTGCCTTCCAGCCGCACTACGGGCTTGATCGATTGATGCATTGAGTTATTACGTCCCAAAATAGACGATAATAAATATAACGTACAACCCAGAGGTCGCTGCCGACAAAGATGACCTCTGCTTTGTCTGGGAACAAAGCCATGCGCCTTGTGGCCTCTAGCTGTTGTGATGTCTGTTGAGAGGCCCATGTACGATGTCGCGTCATGGCTTCAAGTCGTGAGAGGGTCTCGCAGTGATGCACGAGGTTTTGATTAAATGACTTTGCCAAAGAAGCATAAGTGATATCTGTGAGAATCTGTCAGACATGGGCTGGGAAATGAGATAGGCACGCAGACCGTCGTGTGTCGGACCTATCCCGCCACTTGTAATGACCAGATCGTACTTTTTGACCATGCGCCGACTAGCTTCTATGCTAATTAGACAATAATAACTTTGAGCTGTCAGAGTCATCAAATATTGACAGGGGCCTGACATTTCGTCCTCGCCGTCTGAAATAACTTCTATTCGTTTCCTGTTGATACGCCGCTAAAAGAGTCACCAGTCTGTTGTATGAAGCAAGGGGACGGAGAGGGTCATGTGAGCACGAGGGACAACGTACAGGTCGACGCCATGCTCAAAACAATAACGGGCAAAAAAGTTTGAATTGCGATCCAACGTTTTACCATTGAGAATTTCATCCCTGGATCAGCATCATTAGATGCCGCATGGCATGCTAAGGTAGACCTTACCCGATGATGAGGGCGGCGGCGGTGCGGATGTAGTTACCCTGACCAAGAGGGTTAGGCGGGCGAGAAGAGAGTGGAAAAGAAGGAGCAGAAGAGATTGTGCGCAGAGCGAACATGAGCGGGCAACGGAGAGCAGCGGGAGCGACAGGGAGCATAGGCGAAGAATGTTAACGAGCACTGCAGTGATGCACAGAAGACGTCACGCGGCGCGAGCACGTGGCGTCCAAATGGGGAATTCCACAAATGGTAGTACCTCGCGACTTGTTCAAGGCTTTGATTGTTACATACTCGGCTAACTCCGCTCCTTATAATCCGCCCTGTGGCTCGCTCTCTTCAGCCCCCGCTCTTTTCTCTTTTTCCGCCATGCTTCCCATTCGCGTCCTTGGTGCCCTCTCCGCTGCTCTTCTCGCTTCTGCTGAGATTTATGTATGCCCACCGTATCTGCATTTTATCCTAGCTCACCACATACAGGTCATCCACCCACGGTCAGGTTCTACCTGCCATGGTGGGCAGCCATGCACCGTAACATGGATTGATGATGGTACCGCCCCTCTCCTGTCAACCATCGATGTTACATGGGTTGGACTGTACACTGACGGACTGGTGTGTTTCATTTCCATTTTAACGTCATTATTTTTCCAACGCGCCCCTAGAAACTCATCCAAAATATTGAGCCCGTCAACGTGTCTGCTACCCATACCCTTACGTTCACTGTGAGTTGCAGCTTTCTTTGCGTCGCAACGTATTTATAGACCGTGTTTTTTTATTATTAGCCCGACCCAAAAGCGGGGCCAAACTCTGGTGCCTAGTACGTCCAGTTTTTCTTTTTTCACTGGATGGGATTGACGTTTTGCAGTTACATTGCCTTCACCCCAGTCAAGAGCATCAATTACCGTGGCTACTCGCCATGGTTTGCGCTTGATGGCATGACGGGTTCATTCTCTTCTCCAGATCCCTCCGCGACCTCCAGTATCCCTATCCCCCCGTCTCTCTTGCCTTCTACCAGCGGCGCTACCTCAACCTTAGGGACAACTGGGACTGCCTCAACCACTGGGACCGCCTCAACCACTGGGACTGCCTCGACCACTGAGATTTCCTCGACCAGTGGGGCTACCTCGACTTTGGCTACCGCTTCGAACTCTAGTGCTGCCTCAGCTACAGGCACTGGATCTCTCACATCGTCGGGATCAGCAACATCATCACGATTCTCTACTGCCTTATCTGGCTCTTCAACTGCCTCACATGTCGCTTCGTCTGCAACGACAACCCCTAGCAACGCAGCTGTGGCCAACATTGCCACGTCAAACGGCTTCATCTGGACCTTACTCGCTTCTTGCCTTGGCTCGATCTTATTCTAGCCGCTCGCCACCATGACGATACCTTATTTGATTCATATGGTTAGGCCTGATTTGTGTTATGTTCCATGTTCTATTCTAGGTGGTGGTCGCTCCGCGACGTGTCATTCTCTTTCTTGGCGGTTACTTTTCTGTGGTCGTGGACTGCGGCTGAGTTAGAGACAGTCTTTGGACGCGTCATGGACCTATACGTGTTCTCAACCTACTCTTATATCTTCATCGCGTATTGCTCATCCTCATTATGTCGTTTTGTTATGTTGTTTGTGCCAACATGTTTCTTGTAGCTGTCGCGATGCCTAGGTCCATCTATATCACACAATGAACGAGATGTCTGTTACGTCCTTTATGTTGTTGATGACTTCTAATTCCAAGTTCATGTTCAATTGTTAAAAGAATTCTGAGGATCGCAAGCTGTTCTACTAGGTTGGGCACGTGAATACGACTGGCGGTTTCATATGTGTTGGATAGCCGGGGCATGCATCATCGTCAACGTTTCATGTCGCATATCGGCATCATGGGAAACGGCTTTTCTTGGATAAACACACGGCACGAGATCAAAACGGAACCTTCACGACAGATGGAATTTGTCCGTGGTCTCGCCAAGTCCACGACGAGTAGGGAGATGTCTCTGAAGTTTTAATCTCGTACTACATCAACTTGAAGAGGCCCGTTGGCACCCGATGCCACTACTGTTTCCATGACCCTTGTCGTATCCTATCATATAAGTAGATGTGTACCTGGTACCTGGCCATGGGATGATTGATCTTAGATACGATTACGCACTGGGTTATGTATATCGAGTCTTACTGGGTCGAGCGTCAGTATACATAGAAGGCCATGACTCGACGCGCCGCCATGCATTATATTGTCCCCTCGATGTAGGAGTCAAACCCGCCACGCTTGAGCCGAAATGATCTATCTTCTGTTCCCACGAGATCCGACATTGATGGCTATGTAGTAAGTAGCCTAATGATATGTAAAAATGGACGACGGGTGGATCGTGAAAACACAAATAATCGTACCCTTGATAAATGACGTTTTGCAGGCGAGCGAAGACAGTGATAGACATTTCGGCTATCTAAATTAAATCTTGCTTACGGTGGCTTTCGTTGAAGTGTTGATGGGATGTCACACATGCAAATTTTAATGTAGCGAGCCATGTCTATAGCATATGTGTTGATCCACACCACGTTCAACCGAAGGGAAGCGCCTCCTGATGTCCATGTAAAGACACGTCAGGCCGCCAGGCACACCCAATTATATATATGGCAACGTTCTTCGCTTATACTCAGCTATACAGAACAGGACCCCGTGACGCAGCTCCTTTGACTTTCACTCGTCCTTTCACGATGCATCTCCTTCCCGCCGTGGACCTAGTCCTTGCGACCTTCAGTGCCTTCGTCCATAGTCCTCAACGCGCTTCGTCGGGAATAACTACAGCTGACGACTTGATCCTCTTCGACGCGCCGGCATTTTCAGATCCCGCAAATCCAACTTATACTCTCGCTTCATTCGACGCTTTCGTTTTTACTCGTCAGGTCCACATTGAACCAACTGTTCGCGCGATTCAGGCACTGCTGACGGTCTTGGGCATCCATGTTGGGGACTCGCTGGAGAATCTGACAAATCGAGCGAAACTATTCGCGGCTAAAGGTTTGGAGAACAAGTCTATTGACATGATTGTCGACGGCTGCGAGGGACAGATCTCCTTGTCAAAGACAGCTGGGTTACCAGACCGAGGACTATTCAATCAGAATGTGTCTATCGGTGTTTGCAACGCTCAGTCTCAGTTGAACGGCTTCGTCGCCAATGCTACGGTAGTATTACCGTCATCGGACGATAGGGAAATCTCATCCAACATTTTCTTTTATCCTAATTCGGGATTCGGTGTAATCTCAGGTGAAGTCTTTCTTCGTTACGCAGTTGCAGACATGCCTTACTGCAATGTCAGACGTTGATGATACGGTTAAGATCACTCATGTCCTTCACCCCCCTGCTCTGCTCAAGGCGACGTTTCTCGATGATCCGGTTCCCGTGTCCGGCATGCCTGAACTATATGCATCACTCGCACAGAACCTTTCACCAGATTTCCTCTACGTCTCCGGTTCCATGCTCCAGATCCAGCCTTTCCTGAGAGATTTCATCCATACTACTTATTCTGCATCCAAGGGACCGCTTTTCCTGCGTAATCTCACAGACATTTCAGATATCATCAATTTCGTCCAAAGCGATGGCATTTTTGAATACAAGTCTGCCATCATTGATCAGATCAAGGGAATGTACCCGAATAAGAGGTTCCTCGCTGTTGGTGACTCGACTCAGAAAGATCCGGAGACCTATGGCGAGGCGTAAGTACCGGATGACAATTCCTTCTACCGTTCATTCAGCTCACATCCAATCATCCTGACCAGATATAGGAAATATGGGGATTTCATCATGTGCGCTTGGATTCGTCTCGTCGATGGAGCAGATAACACCGCAGCTAGGTTTGCTGCAGCATTTGATGGTGTGCCTTCCAATCGATGGAGGGCATTCGATGATTCAGATATTGCGGGTCTCGCTAGTATCAATGTTGCCGCCGGCGACTGTTGATATTCACCGTAGGGATTCATCCGATTTATGATTTGCACTTGTACAACGGAAGCAACTGTCATCGTCAGGCTCACCTTGATGGCTACGGCCGCATATAAAACATCTCAATTGGTGAGTAATTGTATCTGTCAGAACTTTTAAGGCCACCCTTCGTGCGTTCATGCTTCATGACTCGACGCATGTGACATTTTGCGTCGTCGTGACTGCCCTTCTTCTGCTATGCATATGCTTAGGCCCATGTTTTTAATGTCTACCTACAAAGTGCGCGTGTGTTCGACTGCAGTATCACATACCCGCACGAACTTTCGTCTTTCCACATCCTGCTCAGTGGTAACGTCTCCTGCAAATGATTCTTTAATCAAATTAATGGCAAAGGCAACGGGGAAGAAAGGTCACTTTCAATGAATAAAGCGAGGAAGTGTCCTGTTTCTTCTCTGATGCTTGGAGGAGATTCTGCAGTAGGTGGACAGGTTTTGGTATGTCCAATCAGCTTGAGCAGCCAATCGATCATAAGGCGGTCATCCTGTTCGTAATCCTGCTCAGTGCGTACCTGGACAGATTGTAGATCGCCGCTGGGAGGATCTCGGGGAAGTTCCACTGCAAACTGGACGAAGAGAAGTTGGTGCGAACGTATCGCGTTGAGATGTTTTGTTCGGCGTTTTTCGAGGAGGCTGAGGAGGAGAAGGCTCAAGCGCGAACCGTGCCTCTCGTTCGTCCCATGTGGAAAGGAAAATGGGCCAGCCGAGGAAGAGGTGGAAGGGCATCTTTGGGCGAGACGAAGGATGGTTGGGAGAGAGCGGAAATGGTGCAAACTATCTGTACGGTCTGGGAGCGTTACAGTGATGTCACATCATCGATACTCATCCCTTTAGTTTTCATGTCGCTGTTCACGCCACGTCGTTAGGTATGACTAGTGTTGGCTGAGCCATCAAATCGGCCATTCCCGAGTCGGACCGATATCCCCGATTCCAGCGTTCATCAAACGCCTGGCTGATAATCACACTGAACTTATGGCTGAAACTGAGCTTCGGCACCTGTGGATGTGTTGCGGCGGCTGCCGTTGCGTGCGAACTCGAAGGTGGCGATTGAAGGCCTCACGCGCCTCATGCAGCAAGTGCCAGACAATGGCATCGCTGTATCGCTGGACGTATCACGTCAGCCATTTTAGTTGTGTCAATGCCACGATTCAGTTAAGTTCCGTACCAATCGATCGTCCCACAGCTTGACGAACGGACATGACAAGGTGTTGACTCTTTTTCCGATATGTGACTCGGGATTCGCTCAGATGGTCTGCCTTCGTCAAGGACATTTATGTTTTGTCTGGCCACTCTGACTAGTGTTGCAACTACCTGAAGCATGGTAATGATACCCAGGTACCTCGCCCGAAAGACTTATTATGGCAAGACCTGGCACCTGGCAATCGACTTATGAGTAGGCGCTGACCGGGTCACCCGCAGAGACGGTGATTATTCGTTTCAAATGGGTAATCACCTCTTAATCGCAAAAATCTTGCCTAGCGCCCATGACACCTTTCCAGACTCGATAACAAGGTGCTGAAACTATGACTCCGGGCACCAGCAGGAAACGGTGTTCAGCTACCCCGTCCCAAAGTCACCCTTGCCGTATCCAAGCAGTTGTTGATATATTGATCAGCTGGCTTTGGCACGTCACCACGGCCACGGCAATCCCCTGGCCGCCAGTGATTATATCGAAGCAACGACCCCCCTTCATTCTAACGAGTCTTCAAGGACACTTCCGTTGCTGGCCAACATTCGAGTTCTACCCTTCGTCCACCCTTTTTCGGTTGCCATTCACACCAGCTGGTCTGGTCAGATTTGGATTTACATAGTTGCGCTCTTATAGGCACCATCTCTCTGCGCTGGGTTGCTATTTTTCCATGCGCGTGCTGTCCTTTCTTATCCAACTGGGACTGGCCCTGTCGGTGCTGAGTGCATCCTTACCGAAACGCAGGTAAGTGCAAAAGGCTGCGTCGTACCGAAGTGACGTTTTGCCCACTTTCCCTCATATAGGGCCTCCGTTTGCAACGGACACGCAGAGCTGTGCTCACGTTCGTACGGGAACGTGACGTTCATTGGATCCCATGATTCCTTTGCATACAGCAAAAATCCATTATATGGTCCGTGCCTGCCTTGCCTCATTCTCATTCTTAATGACGAGCGAACGCTTAACCTGCCATAGCCTCCCGCGACCAAGGCGTCGATATTCTGACCCAACTAAAGAAGGGTGTTCGGTTGCTCCAGGCACAATCTCACTGGTATGTTGCATCGTGTGATCTCCGAGGCTCGAGATATTATATGATGCTGACGCTTGATAGGTGGAATGCAGAGTTACACTTCTGCCATACAAGTATGCACCCATTTTCGAACTACAACCGTTTATGCTCATGCTTTACCCACATATAGGCTGCGTACGCCTATCAAATCCTTGATTCATTATCTACGCATCTAAACTTACCATCGTAGCTGCTTTATAACGGTGGATCCGCACTAAACTACTTGATCAAAGTCAAGTCGTTCCTCGACCAACATCCGAACGAGGTTCTCACGCTCCTTTTCACCAACCCGAATAAGCAACCTGTCGCCACTGCATGGAAGCCCATCTTTGATAAAGCGGGTGAGTCCTTGTCGTACCATCCTCACTCTGCAAGTTATTGGTGCTCACTTGCCAAAGATCTTACGCCGTACATCTACGTCCCACCCCACACCCCCATGAAGCACAACGAATGGCCAACGTTGAGTGAAATGATCGATTCCGGAAAACGCGTAGTGATGTTCCTTGATTACGGCGCTGACACGACCAAGGTCAACTTTATTCTTCCCGAATTTGACATGGTGCGTTGAGCTCTTCAACCCATTCCACGAGCAACACCCATATTGTGAACGATGTAGATCTGGGAAACACCCTACGGCGTAACGGATCCTTCGTTCCCCTGTTCCGTCGACCGCATCACTGGCCCGCTTTCCCGTGCCAATCATATGTACCTCATCAATCATTCTCTCAATAAAGATGTCCTCGGAATCGTCATGAGTGATCCCATTGATGCAGCAACTACCAACGGGGACGCCTCGTGCGTATTGTTCTTTCCTTTTCCATTCTATCGGGTCTCAACGCGCGCCGCTTGGTATAGAATCCTTAACAACGCACACGGCTGTGCGCACCTGGCAGGCGGCCGCAATCCCAACTTTATCCTACTCGATTTCGTCGACGACGGAGATGCGTTCCACGCAGCGGACGTGCTCAACCGTGTTACGTCCAAGTGAGTCGTCTTTCGTCCCGCCCCGTTTTGAAATTGGGCTGTCAACGTGATTGCGTGATTCTCATATCTACATACTACATACTATATTTGTGTACCGTACGGAATCTGGTTGACGCTCGAACGCGTTCGACTTTGGGTGGTATCCGTCTGATGAATGGCGTGATGGCATGATTGCTTGTATTGTAATTACATCAACCATGAATTTAAAAATATATACACAGGTGTAGGTTCCTGACACAAGCAACTAATCATTAATTTCCACCAGAAAACATCTCTGTTCGTAACTTGTCATTCATGGCTACAGTTATTGTTTACTGATTGATAAATGATGTTATGCTCGGATGGCATGTGTACATATGGCAAGCGCTGCCAGGAAACAATCTGATCTCATGTTTTTTATTGAGGCTCTGTTTTAAAAAGAAATCCAATGATCGCGGTTGAAACACTCAATTACATGTTGAGGGCAGTGACATCGATGGCACTGATTATGCCTCACTGGGTGTAGACCTTCCGACCTTCTATCGCACCCCGTCCAACGCTCTCGATCAGATGGCGTAACTTCACAGCATCGTCTAACGTGGGATAATCGCCTTCTTCTCCCTTCGCGAATTCAGTCCAGGCGGCAGTTACACCCTTTACCAACCCGTTCTCTTGCAGTTCTTGAACTAGTTTTCCGTTCAGATAAATATTGCAATCCCTCAAAACAATAAAATTGGGTCCTAGGTACAGCAACAAGTCAATGGCAAGAGAAGGATGACTTCAGATTCGTACCTTCACCATCGATCTCCGACAAGAATTGCCTGCGGCTCTCTGTGGTCCTTAAACCTGCGCGTAGGATGATGCTAACAACTGCGCCAGATTTCAACTCGCCCGTGACAGCAACGTGGTCTGGCAAAGTTGGTTGAATCGTACGGTCGCTATCTTCGACACCTTTGGTTGGGTTTCACCTTTACCCATTCGCTGTGCATGCCATTTCTTGATCCCTCTGGCATGCCGACGTTTCCTCGAGTTTCAAATACACGAATCTGTTCCACCTGTGCCTATTACAGCCGTTTCTTCTTGCCGGCCAACTCGCTCGGCTCTCCGGCTCTCCGGCTCCCCCTTCTCCCCCTTCTCCCCCCGTAAGGGTTTGAATGTGAATTCAGACTCAGTCAGATGTTGAAAGCGCTCATATTTCTATCATAGTTGTAACTTGTCTGCTTCACTGTACATATACTCTCCGACCTTCTGTCGCACTTTCTTTAATGCTCTCGGTCAGACGATGCACTTTGATAGCGTCGTCTAACGTGGAACAATCACCCTCTTCTCCCTTGGCGAACTCAGTCCAGACAGATGTTGTTGTCTTTGCCAAGGCACCCTCTTGAGGCTCTTGTACAAGTTTTCCGTTCAAATAAACATGGCAATCGCTCAGGGCAAAAGAGCTCGGTCCTAAATGATAATGAATTCAATGCAATGCCAACCAAAGGAAGATTCATACCTTCAACACGGATTGACCCGTCTTCGCCATCAATCTCCCACAAGAATCTTCTGCCGCCCTCTCTGGCTTTTAAACCCGTACGAAGTATGGCGGTCGCAATTGCACCAGACTTCAACTTCCCGGTGACAGCAACGTGGTCTGGCGAACTTGGCTGAACCGTTCGACCGCTATCTTCAACGCCCTGGGCCCGGTTGCCCCGCACGACCTTGGCAACTGGATACATGATTTCCGCAGTCGCACTAACATATTCAAAATCTCCCAGAGTACAAGTAAGGCCGTCCAGCAAATGGCCAAGTAATATGGTCGTCGCTGAGCTACCTGATTGAACGTGTAAGAACTGTTTGCTATTGAGTCAAAATGACGCATACCTGATTTAGGGTCATGTAACCAAGTGCGAGATTCGTGTATTATAGGACCCCACAACATTGCTTCACTGTTGACTGTGTTTATCTGAGCAAGTCTCGATGAGCAATTCGTATGTGGATATAAACGCAGCAGTTACAATCGTTGTGGATCGAACTAGGCCAATTTCATTGAGCAATTCCTGGACCTATTAGTTGCTCGAATACTCAGCCCGTACATTCGTTCGACCTCACTCATACCTTTTTAATTGTGCGAGACTGCCTGCTCTGCAATCCGACAAAACTTCTCACTCCTTGCTTTCGCGCAGCTTCAGCGAGTTCAACAGTTTCGTCCAAACTGGCTCCTGCTGGCCATTCAATAAACAAGTTTTTCCTGGCGTTTATGGCGGCAAGTGCAGCCTCTTTATGATCGGGAGCTTTTATGGCCACAGCGACAAGATCGACATTTGGGTCATTAGCGATACTTTCCGGGTTCCCGTGGTATGCTTTGACGGGGCGCCCAGTGCTTTCGGTGAACTTGCGTGCTGTTTCTGAGGCGGATTCAGCGGACGATGTCGATACGGCTGTTAGGGTATATTTATCAGATAAGGATGAGAGAGCAGGTCCATGTGTAGTCGAGGCCCACCCTCCTCTGGCGGATAGACCAACAAATCCGACTCTGATCGGTGACATGGGTGTAATGTGATTGGGCCCACAAATAGGGCCTACGATGGTCAGCTCGCAGGTGACCGTGAGGTGCGAATATGTTTCAAGTCAATCGCCACCACGGGCAAGGCGGGCTGGGGGTTACGCCCACGGGGTCCACCCATTATTGCCTCGGTGTTTCGTAATTTCGGCTTTGTCAAGGTTCGCTCTAGAGTCGGCGCTGAGTCAGAGTATGAGCAGCGAAGGGGAAATTTTTCCCGATGATAACGTATTGATGACCTACAGAGCGCCTTGTGAAATCTGCTCAGACGGTGGCAGATAAGAGACCCTCTCGTCCCATGTGATCTGCGCCATCGATATGCGGCACGCTACCGCACCACCTAGGTCATTTCACCCAGAATCATCAACAAGCCCTGCGTTTGTGCATTGCATCCGGAATGGGTGTGTTTCTTGTTTTAGCCAAGTCTTGCAAATGGTTGCGCAGCAGAGGCAGTGATGAATCGATGATAAAATGGACGCTCAAGTATTTACAAGTTGCCTCAAAGTGACTTGGTTCTCTGCACGTTCGCCTGCACCTTACGCCCACCTGAGTAATTGAATGGTTTTGACGAAGAGAAGCCAGTTGGGTGTGCGTGTATAAACCAAGCAATGCGACGGTGACATCCGTTTACGCAACAAGCAATCAATGCCCCACTTGCACTTTCGCGTGCGACGCGCGAGAGAAAGACCCAAAATCGCTCTCTCGCTCGTTTTCTCTACTTATTCTTACTGTATTCTAATAACTATTGATGGCAAACGACCTCACGGGCCGTAAAGTGATGCTCCTGCTCGGAAAGCAGCCAGGGTCTCGCACCTCTCGAGCTGCTGGCCAGCTACCAGCGGGGTCAATGCACTTATGGCAAGCGGCATCAACTTCTGGTTCTGCACCGGTTCATTGTGGCTTGAAATTGAAGATCCTGGAAGCTTTGGACTGTCAAGAAGAAGAGGAGTTGTCTGATGATGATGATTTCTTCAAGTGGCCAAAGGCTGTGACCAACTCAGGCTCTGATGAGTCTGATGACGATGCTGGCTCTTCTGCTGGGGATAATATTCAGGAAAAAACATCCAAAGGTATGTCTAAGTCTTAGCTAAGAGCCTAAGACTAATATTTGCTCTATTTGCATTGATATCAGTCAAAATTCACTATAATTTTACATTATATTCTGCTGCTGAAATGAAGAAACCAAAAGGACAACAAACTGGAAAAGCTTCATCTACTGAACTTTTTTTTGATATGTCATGGAAAGACTTTTATGAAGAACTGAAGATATGTGCTGGAAAACTTTATTCAAAGCCAATTCTTGATAACCTGCATAATTTTCAAATCAACTACACCATTCCTTGAGTCTCCACAGACCCCCCTTGCTTTAGAAGCTGAAAATGACTATGAACACTTGATTGAGAACATTGTTAGCAGCAAAAAGAAAGATATAATGATAAAAGTTCAAATTTTCAAATTGCAGGTGAGAGGTGGTGTGTTTCCAGGTGTGTCTAGTGTTGGATTCTGAGGTGTAGATCTTGTGACCCAGATTGAAGGAATTGTCCAGCAGTGGACAACAAGTGTCGGGCCCATTCCGAGGTGATGAGTTCAACTCATTGCCAGTTATGTGTGTAAATAGACACAAAAAAAAAAAAAAAAAAAAAAAAAAAAAAAAAAAAAAAAAAAAAAAAAAAAAAAAAAAAAAAAAAAAAAAAAAAAAAAAAAAAAAAAAAAAAAAAAAAAAAAACAATCTAACTACCATATATGTATGTTAGTCATGCTTGAATGTTTTTTTTTTTTTTTTTTTTTTTTTTTTTTTTTTTTTTTTTCTGAATCTAAGTATGAAATATTCCAACATCTAGCTGTATTACTAATATTCAACCACATACATTGGGGAAGGAAAATATATGTAATACATAGCATAGCATTCATGCAGTTCATATTTTGTATGAGCACTCAAAACCCTATACTAAGGTTAATACTACAGAAGAGGAGAACCATGTTACCAATTGCCAAGTCATTCATTATGGAGAGCCTGGCCTTCAAATTTCACACTATTCACATTCTGATGGATGATGATTCTTAGACTCTGGGAGGAGGCAATGGCCAGTTGAGCCTTTTTTTTTTTTTTTGTTTTGTTCCACCCACCAGCACATATACAGCCTCACAAAATATTCCTGTGGGTAAGTTCTATTGGGTTTTGAGGAAGTGCACCCAGTGAAAAGGAATTCGTTTGTCAATTGATTGCGAGCAAAAGATGGTAAGCAACTCAAAGTGAGTGGTTGGTTGTGATCTTGCTGAGGATGGGACAGTTGAAGGATTATGACCATCCTGCAACTGCCAGACCACCAGACAATGTGGGTCCTCATACAGAAGACCCTGGGCTTTCATGGAAACAGGGTAAAGGGCATAAGCCAAGTAGATCTTCAGAATAACACCTGAAACACATGTGCAGAGGACAACAGCCTCATGCTTCCTGACAAGTGTGTCGTGCATGTACACATTTCAGTGCTAAAGCTTATTTTCTTTTCCCTAGTGAAAGACATAATACAGAGAGATACAGATATATGTTGGAAGATGGCCAATGGATCACCATCATTGTCAGGTGGAGAGGGGGAAAGGTTGTGCCACCTGTTCATGAAGCCTGAGAAGCTCTGTATGCACAGTGTAGAATTGTAGCAACTCAGCCAGCCTAAGTCAGATGTAGAATGCAGCTTAGCTCAGAGGCATGAATGGGGATTCCAAGGCAGAAAAATTAGCAAAGATGTAAATGAAAACATGCCACAGCCACATCTGTTCTTTTTTTTTTCTGCATAGAAAATCCATTGAAAGGATAAGAGAGCAGATGCTCTACAATTTACACTACACCAAGACCAATATGAAAAAAGAAACCATAAGTACCACATAGACATAACATAATAGATGTAACAAGTTGACAACACAACTAAGATCAAGACCTACTATTCAAAATTGATATCTCAAAAGGAACCTGCTGTAGGATTATCTTTCAAAAATTTGATAACAAGTAAATAATTATTTGGTTGAGACAAAAGAAATTGCATTGAAGAAAAAGAATGAGAATAATGTAAACACTTACACATGATACGTTCCTGTGACATAAGAGGAGAGGATGTACAGATGCAACAATGAAGATTTGATGTTGGAAAAAATTTGAGTCTAAAATCTGATGACAGCATATGCCCTGTAATGATCCAAATGAATCTACTAAATGTCTTGATTTTATTATTGCATGCCTGAATGAAATGATATTGATTTGATCCCAATGATGGTAAGAATGGTTTGGATTTCAAATTTGTTAGAGGTAACCATGAATTGTTATGACCACATTGAAAACACCATATGAATTTCCATGTTTGTCCCATGAGTTGTTTATAGTGATGAATTCTATCTGATGATGTAACAAGTTGTGACATCTTCAAAAAGGAAGGTTGCCAGGGAATATGGACAAGTTGATCCACTGCCTCATTGATAGAAATTCCAACATGACTTGGACACCACAAAAATGTGATATGTCACATTGAATCACCAATAATCCAAGCTTGCAATTTGGTAAGAGCAGCCAAAGAAAGAAACTGATAGCTCTTGACTGACATGTTGAAAAGTGCCATTAACACTGCTTGACTGTCCACCAAAACCGTGATGTGACTGTTAACATGCACTGAGAGAAGGTGATGGAAAAGACCATCAAGTGCCACAATTTCTACTTCAAAAGCAGACTTTGCATGGATGTCCCAAACTTTGTGTATACCCGAATCGCCTATAAATCCTGCACATCCAAATTCCTGGGAAAACAAACCATCCATTGTGTAAAGATGAGAAGAAATGTGCCAAATTCTGACTTGTTGATGAAAATTTTCAAGCCATTTGTTAAATTCAAGGTTGTTGCCTTTCAGTGGATGTTGTAAATTAACCAAATGAACCCTAGAAGATTCTAATAAAGAATTTCCCAGAATGTTCTTGCTATTTGTGGAAAGAAAAATTTCTTCCACAGTGGACGCAATGTCAAATAAAACAGGTAACAGATTTCCTGCAATTCTCGTTTTCTGACTATATTGAATTGATAACAGCTTTGAATGACATGATAGAACTTGAAAAAGAAATGAATAATTCACAAGGGATGATGATTGTTTAGACTAGCTAGACGAATGCCTATCTTGCATATGAGAAGATCACAATAAACCCTAGCAGGAGGAACTCCTATTAAAACTTCCAACAAAGGAAGTTATCAGGACTACCCTTGACGTGACGTCTTAGGGCCCCAACAATAGACTGAAGATGAGAAGAGGGAGGGTAGAGTGGAAACCCGAGAGAACTCGACTGAGGACTCTGGGTGCTGGTTGCATAGTTTATATACAATACAGGCTGGTCTGTGCGCTAACCCCTACAACCCTAAAGGCTGTAGAACCCTACACTAATAATAGTCCTGTATGAGTAAGACTGCTGCGCATCGACTGCGGATTAGTCAGCAGGTATGAGTCATCGGTCCGGTAGTCCGTGATCTAATCTAATCGTTATCTAATCTAATCTAATCTTAGCGCTGACTAGATAAGATAGACACCGACTTAGCTAAGTGTTTGGCTACCAACTACAAAGAATACAAAGGAAAATGAATATAAAATGACTTAGAAATTGGAGCATTCGATACGAGTCATGACAGAAGTGGTGCCATATGAAAGGCTCCACCAATCCAGATGAGTCCTCTTTGTTGGGTCATTTCTAAGAGCTTTAGTTTATTCTTCATACCCTTTCCATTTAATTGATACCAGAGCCCTAGGCCATAAGACATAATCAGCCAAATACAAGCTTTGAACACTTGAAGTCAATGCTTGACATCCAATCCCCTACATGTGTTACCTATCATGCACAAAGTGTTAATAGACAACATACATCAGGAAAATACTATTTTGGCTTATGTACTTTGCATACTTAAAGTTACTTTTTTGACTTAGCTATTTTATTGAGTAAGGTGTGAGGTAAAGTATTAAGACTGAAAAGCAAAGTAAGGCTCTTTAAGTCAAGCACACCTGGGATTTGGTTGCCAAACTTATATATTTTTAAGTTACTAAAGACAATAAGGTCACCAAAAGTAGGGGGGGGGTGCCTTATTCATCTTATATAAGTCCAAGTGTAAGTACACATTTTGTGAACTTTCAAATTACTTATTCTACTTATGTAAGCTCATAAGACCTGATAAGTCCAACTAGTATTTTCCTGATGTAGCTTTATTGGCATAGAAACAAATATGAAAATCAAAAGAAAGAAAAGGATCAAAATAAAACCAAGGTAACGCCAAATTTTCTTCAACTGAATAACCACTTGATGACCATCAGGATTTGTTAATTGAATGCTTGACAAATATATCTGTTCTTCAAAATTTTTGTCAATAGAGAAAATGACTACATAATTATCGTATCCAGCTCGCACCTGAGCAAATACGTGCTATCTCCACCCTGGCCTCCTTCCCTATCAACCGAGTCTGCGGGCATGTCGGCCGTATCAACAGGGGCGCCTGTTTTGTGTCGTGATTTGATGGTCGTGCAGGTGTAGTAGTAGTAGTAGTAACCATTGCCACTACCACAGCTCAAAATTTTTTATAAAAGACGATGTAAAGATCACGGTCGCTATCTCGAACCTTGATTATACACCTGCATTTTTGCTCTTCATGCGACTTGCCCCAATCGTGCCAATCCTTGCCTTTGTGTCGATATGCTCGGCCTGCGCATCAACGACGACGGGAGAGAACGTTGGTATGCCAGTATTATTGGTACGTTTTCATATATTTTCCGTCTCAGGGAGGAGAGCAGCATATGGGCTGACTTGACTTCGTTTGTGCTCATTAGGAGAGAAGGGGACAAGGATCTGATTCCTCGGCATCGGACTTGTTTCGATCTAGTATGCGGAATGGGAGGACCAGCGCTTCGTCTGTCAAAAAGAAAAGGGGAGGGTCCAGTGCTAACCCTAATGACAATGTTGGAGTATCTGTACAAATCTCTTCATCCGTGAAAAGAGCTGTGCATCAGGTCCGTCATTCCATAGCTAATCTGATGATAATTACATCATGTCTGTCGTAGGATGGAAGCCATTGCAGCGACGATGCCAATTCTGCCCGGGCTTGGAAGAAGCGACTCCTACCGATATCATACGGGGGAGAAATGGTATATCCTACCCCACCAAAGACATACCGTTGGCCCGTGATTCTCAAAAAGATTGTCATCACCGAGGATAACAGAATCGCCAAGTACAAGGAGGTTGCTATGATAGATCACGTGGAACAGTTAGTGGACTGGGGCATCGCAAAAGACAAGGAGCAGGAAATTTGGTTGGTGGTCCGGAAGTTCCTGGGTGTGCCTGAGGGCAACGTGATGCGCATCGGAAAAACAGCGAACCCAGCAAACCCAGCAAACCCCGATGGGGCCATAGGGCATACTACAGAGGGCCAACCCATAAAGAACCCAGCGGACCAACGGAGTAAGGACCTAGAGGACCAACGAAAAAAGGAGCTAGCGGACCAACGGAGAAAGGAGCTAGAGAAGGAGCTGGAAGAGATCCGAGGCGAAACAGAACGGTATTACCAGACCCATTACCACGTGCAGTTTCCAAAAACGTGGGTCGTGCTCGTGAACTTTTGTCAGCGCTAACGTGCTTGCTGAATTATTTTACATACTTCCAGACCTGACAAGGCGAGATACAGATTCCAGGAAGATAAAGAAAAACACACGTGGCGTGGCATCATTGTTGGATTTGAAGGGGCAGAGTTTATCCTCGAAACGAAACCGGAACCAATACCGATTCAGTCCCGGGTCCGTCGTATCTCTGTTCATTCTTAAGACAAAGTCCGATGATAGCTATGTCGCGTCTGTCATAGACCTCTAAATTGGCCGAGGCCTGGGAGCAGAAGAAACCTGGAAGGTAAATTACGCAGGAGCAAAGGTGTTCCGAACTTCTGATAACGTTTACGGCATTCCCGTGGTCATCAAGGCGATGGATGCTGATAAGAGTGCCGTGAGCGAGCTGGTTGTGATCTTGCGGCGGGTGGCCAGTTGCAGGATTGGGGCAGCCTGCAAATGCCAGACGGAACGAAGTGGGTGTTGGTACAAAAGTACCTGGGTGTGCGTGAGCCAATCTTTTGCCAGACAGCGTCAACCCGTCGCTTCTTCGGCAGCAAGCCCGAGATACTTACGCGTTGGACGGCCTCACGCTTCCGGAGAAGTACGTCGTGCATGTACACATTTCAGCGTTGAAGCTTATTTCCTTTTCCCTAGTGATAAGGATAACCAGCGCAGATACAGATATGTGGAGAAAGATGGCGAGTGGACCGCCATCATTGTCAGGTGGACAGAGGCAAAGGTTGGGCCACCTATCAAGATGAAGCCTGAGAAACTCTGTATGCACAGTCTAGACACGTGACCTGTAGCAGCTCAGCATGAATGGAGATTCCAACTTGAATTTGCACCGCAGAAAAACCAGCAAAGATGCAGATGAAAACACGCCGCAGCCGCGGTCTCAGCTCGCACCAGCTCCTCTAGAGCGACAACCTCACCATCACCACAGATCACATTCTGTCTCTGCCTTTGCCCCTCCTTACCCGACAGCAACATCACCCATCTCGCCCAGCTTCCATCCTTTCCCCCTTGTCGCACAAGCACAACCCCAGGCCCAACCACACTCCACACGCCGTCATGCGCGCATGCATTCACGAAACCTATCCGTCTTCTTTCCCCGACCGGGCTCCCCCCCGCCGGGCCCACCGTCAGCTGGAGACCCGGCGGCCGGCGACCCATGTCCCTATCGTCTCCTGAGCTCCATCCACCCGCGACGCCGCTCGGAGTCGGGTTCACATTCGGCAGCCGACCTCCCCGCACGCTCTCGTCTGTTTCTGCTGCTGAGCTGCCGATTCCACCACCCATGACGACGACGACGACGACTAGCTCGTCCTCGTCCTCGATGACGGCGAGAAGGGGACACCACCATAAACACTCGCTCTCGCACAACTTTTTCTCGTTTCTTGAGCCTGGTGCCAACGTGGGCGTGGGCGTGGACGTGGATGTGGATGTGGATGTGGACGGGGTAGGAGGAGGAGGGAGTGAGGAGCTGCGTACGGTCCCGACACCGACGCTCGTGTCGCCCTGGACGAGGGTGCCTTCGCAGGGATGCGGCGAGGATACCTCCCCCGACCGATGACGAGAGTTCGTCGTCGTCCAAGAAAGCATCTTTGGTGCCTTCCCCCTCTTATTCTTATTCTTCACCTCTCGGCCTTGCGCCCGACGAAGCGAGTACGGGTGATGGCGCGAGTGTGGTAGGGGTGGGAGCTTGGATGTGGGTCGTTGGGCAGTAAGTAGGGTCGTTGGCGTGCACGGGACTCGGGTATTGGGTTGTGTTTGACGCGATTGGGGTGGGTATTGGGAGGATCGTTCCGCAGTGGTTGAGTGCGAGGAGCGGGAAAGAGGGCGAGAAGGAAAGGGTCCGGAGACCGTTTGGGTCTGTCTGCTCTCCTCTTTTTCTTCATGTCCGTGTGTGTGCTGATGATGATTGGCAGGAACGCGCGGACGGAGACGGTGTTGATGTTCGCGCAGGTGGTCTATCTCATGTTTTCTGCCGTGTATATGTGCAAGGAGACGGTGGAACATGTGTTGTTGAGTGCAGGACCCAGTGGTGGTGGTGAAAAGCATCATCACCATTATCATCTGTTGGATGACGTGGTAGTTCTGGGTACGTCCATCCGTTTTTGTCGCTCACGAGCACGGCTTTTTTGTATGACAATCATGCACAGCTTCTCAATGTACGTTTTGAATAATGTATATTTATGGCTGTTGGCTAGGGACCCATGTACGAATACCCTCCTTTCGTGTGTTGCTTCGCTCCGTGTTGACTGCTACCAAATGGACCTACCACGACGCACGACCGACAACGCGGACGGGGCTGGTTCTCTCCAATCCGTACATTGCCAGTCCTCTGTTCTTCTGCTCTTCCGGTGGGCGTGGGAGCGGTGTATGCTGGCACTGGGAGGGGGCGTGCGTTGGGAGGAGAAGTGGAGCGGGGCGGTTGGAAGGGGCGAAGGACCTGAGGTGACGGTGGGCGGGGCCATGACGTCATTGCAATTGGAAATGCTCAGTCGATTTCACTTCGCTCCTCATCGTATCATGCCCTTCACCATTGATTTCGCCAGTCAGTCCGCCTTTCACCGTCTTGTTAGGTTTTATTGACTTTTTCGCAGAGAAATGCATTGTCGTCACTGGCGGCAACCGCGGGATAGGATATGCCTTTTCCTGCGCGTGTGCTCAGGCAGGCGCCAACGTCGCCGTGATATACCGGCGAGTATCAAGTTTTGCACATATTTAGCTACCCTATAACTTGACATTCGCATTTTCAGAAGCTCAAAGAATGCGGAAGAAGTCACCAAGGAGATTGGAGAACGCTTCGGCGTCAAAACCAAGGTAAGCGCACTGCATATATATATATATGCTCGCCATTCCTTCTCACGGAAACGCTGGTGACAGGCATACAAGTGCGATGTTTCCAATCCAGAGTTAACGAACGAGACGATGCGCGAGATTGATCGCGAGCTCGGGCCTATCACAGGTCTCATCGCAGTGAGAGAGAGATAAACCTATGACTTGACAGGTTATCATTCTTACTAACAGAGATACTACTAGAATGCCGGTGTTTCTGTCGTCAAACCTGCTTTTGAATTGACAAAAGCCGACTTTGAAACCGTCTACAATGTCAACGTGTTTGGCGTTTTCAATACATCGCGTGCGATTGCGCAGTGAGCGTCAACCTCCTCCGCCGTTGTAGTCGCTCTTGACATTTGTGTGTTTGGCGAGGCTGTGGACGGAACGAAACTATACAGGCTCGATTGTCATCACGAGTTCAATGAGCTCCACGATCATCAACCAAAAGGCTAAAAATGAACCGCTCACTCAGGTTTGTACAATCTAGGGGCGTTTGACAAGCTCATATTTAATGCAATGTGACGAATAGGTTTTCTACAACTCGTCCAAGGCTGCAGTATCAAACTTGGTCAAGGGCCTTGCAGCTGAATGGGCAAAGTATGGTATCCGCGTGAATGCGATTTGTCCTGGATATGGTTAGCATTTCTTCCACCTGACGTGTCTTTTGATCGAGCTCGGTGCCACAGTGAAAACGGACCAGACGTTGCATATGGATCCCGAGATTCGCGAATATCAGGCGAAATCTTTGCCTTTGAAAAGGTTTGCCGAGGTATTTTCGCTTGTCGTCGTAATCTTTTTTGCGTGCTGATGGGTATTTGATTTAGCCGCACGAAATGACGGGTCAAGCCCTTTTACTTTTGTCCGACCACGCGACGTACATGACTGGTGGAGAATATTTTGTAGATGGGTGCGTGAAATTTTCAAGAGCTTATATTGTACTTACTTGGGCGTGAATAGTGGCCAACTCGTATGGTAGATGGGTGATGCAAGAGTAGCAATGAATCATACTTTTCAAAAAGTGTTGCCAACTGGCTTGTTATTTGACCGGATTTACCAGGGTGACTAAGGGGTCCCGGAAACCAATCTTTACTTGTAGCTGGTGCATCGCCTACCACCTCGCGCTGCATCCATAATCCCGTTAACCGACTAAATCGCTGAACTCTGATTCGATTGGATGAATCCTGACGCTGACTGCGCCAATGTCGCCCGCCATACCTTGAGATTAACTTCGCCAACGTATGTATGTACGACCCTGTATTTATCCTGCGCCGTTTGCGGCTCAACAAACATCGAAACGTGGTGCAAGCCCGTCCTTGGCGATGGTGCTACGGCGGGCTTAAAATTGCTCTAGTTGGCTGCAACAGAAACCATCCTCCGAGGAGCCTCCCCTCCGTTCACAATCCCGCTTGAAAAATTCAAAAGAGGCTGCGGCAGCCGTAGGTGCTCCGTCCGAATTATGTAAGCGAGAGGAAACGGAAGGAGAAACTGCCCTCCACTGCCGGTACTAAAAGAAACGCGCCAAAATTGGGAGAGCCAGCCCACCTGGTTCGACGAGCTCGCGTAGCAGGTTGAAGAAGAATCCCTCGTCTCATCTCGCGGTCGTGAGCGGGGAAAGGGACGAGGACCTGAATGCGGGATAGTGACGAGAGTGGGGGAATTGTTTGAGAAGAAAAAAAGGTGGGATTTTCAGGGGGCTTGTTTTTGCAAGAAAATCAAGGAGACGGATTCAGCTGGCCGTGTTTCTGAAGCGTCGAATTGCAGTGGTCATGCGCGACACTCGCCAGGGTGTACTAGTAGGTGGATATTTCGGTTCAACGGCAGCAGTTGCTCACACCTTGCTATAATCTACTAGTCAGTAATCGTGAACGAAACCCACCTTGTGGGCCACATGGTGGCGACAGGTCCATAACTCATGCACTCGGGAAGAGGGGGGAGAGGCCACGCTCCTTCATCGTCAACACCATCGTCAAAGCGGGCAGCCGATGGGTCGGCTGGGTGGTCCACACGTGCGCGTGAGACGCGACGCGGCCTTGCCACCTCCTCCCAGAGGGCCACCAGTCCATACCAAGGGCATATAGATCATCATCCACGCACCAACCGCATTTCGATGTCACTCCGGGCTGCACGCAGTATAATTGGAACCATTTTCCTCCCGCGTCTTGCTCACCACTGGCCTCGAAACGCCTATCCAGTACCAGACCACGAAGGTAGTCGTACACCGCATTTCTCACATCCACGGCGGTGGTGACATATAGCTCGTTCACTTCCTTGTTGTAACACAGTGTTGTGTTAATTTTGGCGGGGGAATCTTGATGTCCGATCATTCCTTGTATACTGTTGAATGAGGTTCACATGTTCTGTATAATTTACATTGCTCGGCCATATTGAATAAGAATATACCATCGTCTCTTTTATCAATACCGTGGCGTGATTTGGGGCTTGGATTGGAAGGCATCTGACAACTCCTGCTTGCCAGGAAACTCAAGTAAATCGCTGGCAATCGTCCCGACAGGGCCCTTGAACCAATATTTCCCACCATACCTGGGGAGATAGAAATATGCTGTCGCCAGAATCAGGACTCCCCCTGCCAGTGAATAGAATTGAGGTTGTGGGTCAAAATTCCGTGGTCATGACATACCAAATACGACCGCTGCATAGTTCATGTCTTTTGCACTTGGATTTGGATTTGCAGGGAAGCAAAAGACGACCATCATCATAGCCATCCAGCACAATGCGACAACCGCCACAGGTAAACTCTATGCATCATCAGATACTCGCGCCAGATGCGTTAAGTAAGGATAGATACAAACCATCATTCCTAGATGGAAAGGCCCCCGTTTGAATTTAGTACTTGAAAGATGCCTAGCGCATATTGGAATCGAATAAGACATGTACTGTGAGATAACCACGAGCGAGAAGATAGCGCCAATCGCATTTGGCCCTGCAAACGACAACAGGCCCAAAAGCCCGGCGGATATCGCCGCGAACCAAACGCATCGGAGGGGAGCATGGTTATGAGTGTTGACATGGTAGAGCCACTCAGAGAGAGGAAGGCCTCCATCGCGAGAGAATGCGAAGATCTGCCTGGATGCCGCTGTGAGCTTGGATGAATGAGAGACGCAAGTCAAGAGTATCGTAGTGAGATGAAATGGCTCACGATGCTAGACCCCATGGTAAATCTGTAACGTGCATGAAAATCTGACCGTCTTACTGAAGAGAGTTTGCGTGACGTACTGTAGGATGACGATAAATGCCCATGTAATGAGTGTCCCTTTTTGCCCGAACGAGTTGAACAGGATCTGATAGAAGTGCATGAGCCGTGTGTACATCTGGTCTCATGCATGAACTGACGGTCGCCATTGGTTGTCCGATAGGACTGTTTGCGATACTTTGTAGATTATTTCCCATGCCAAAAGCGAGGACGACATTGACCCCTGTTGATCATGTTTACAATGCACAACTAAGGATACAAGAAGGATGTCCTATGACATACCGAAACCGAGGACGATGCTCGAAAGCACGGCAAACGTGATTCCATATGGGATCGCGGTACTTGCATTCTTGGCTTCTTCGCTGATGTGCACCATGGAATCCAACGTACCTGTGTAGGTTAGATTAGCCTCGTCAACAAGTTCAATGAAACAGGATTCTTGCCGATGGTCCAAAGAGGGGATAAAAAGCTGAGAATAAACGCAAACCCATTTGGCCAATTCGACACTAGTTTGAGTCGAGTTAGTGGTTTGGATAAGTATTTCTCATGACTGAACTTACAATTTGTAAAGTTCCCAAAGGTATAGCCCGCGCCATTCCGAAATTCATGGGGCGTGGCCACAGGTATTGCGGCAATCAAAGCAAATGATATACTGGTAATATTTGAGTAAGCTGGACTGACAAGGATGGTAGAATACGTGCAGGACATTGAGGGCGATGTAGACCCTCTGTAATCGGGCAATGACTGACGGACTCAAGGTGCACATCAAAGCGTGGACGAAAAGAATAGCACAATATACTGCGCTGAAAGAAAGGAAGTAAATAGAAGGAAGAGTGAGGAGAGAAAGGAGAAGACGAACAATGTCTGCGCGGAGGTGGCTTGAAACTTCAGGCCTGACCCAATACTCGCTGCAGCCATGATCTGGACAGCGCATCCCCAATCGACGGATGCCAGTCCGGCAATGTTTCCGATTGTGTTACAATCTACGTTGATTAAAATCAGAAAGATCACGGGCTGTGGGTAAAGACTTGCAAGCGACGATCCAAGATAAAAAGTGCTTCCATCTTGGAGGGGAGAACATAAATGTCCAAAAATACAATCCACCCGAGGTAGGTGCGGCGGAACCTAGTTCCGCTAGGGATAGCGCGATGCACATGAGGAATACGCCACAGGTCGTCCACTGTAAACGAGTCGTCATTCGTCAGCAGTATTCACATGGAACAACGCACACCCCAGATCATGGCTGATGGACCTCCATACGGAATCGAGTAAATGAGGACGGAGCTTTGGAGAGTCAATCTTTACATCTTATACTGCATGCAGGGTGACGCACGCTATGGATGGCACGAGACCAATGACGCTGAACCCAATGCCGAAGACCTCGATGGGTGTAAAGTTTCGTTTGAACTCTGTTGGATGTTCAGAGGCGGGAAAACTTGGAGAGACGAGACTGACCTTGTTTGTAACCCAGGCTGGAGAGGAGAACGTCGTCCGCGTGGATGGGACGGTGAGTTTCTCATCTTCGATTCCGTCCTTGTTTTCTCTCAGGTCCATCTCTATTTCTTGTGCTTCAAGGAGCTCGAGTTGAAGATGAGAGGGAAGGGAAATATGATACATTCCAGACATTTATACTTGTCCTAAGAGCTGGTATAGCCAGTATCATGGCGCTTTTAATATTAGTTGTGATGTGCGTATGGTCGTTACCTGTCAAAATTCTCTTGGTTCACATGGTGAAGAAGGTCGACCGAATGGTATCCCTCACGCAAGTAGGCGAGCGCTGGATAATCGACTGAGCACCGATGGCATACTTAGCAACACACTCGGGCTGCTATATTATGTAATTCTTCATACCCTTGATGGCGGATACTCAGTACTCGGACCTATAATAATTTCGATGTTGCGCAGCCGTTGTGATGTAGCCTGCCTGCTGCGATATCGCAGCTGTTCGATGGGTCCGCAAGGATTTTACACGTCTGGTGTTCGTTTTCATCAAGTGTCGTCGAGAACTTTGCCGAGAGTCGGTAACAGTAGGCCCTGTCATAAACAGGATTGAAGAAGACCCTCTCTCCGGACGACTGGGCATCGCAGGTCTGATTGTGCATGCAAGTGTTTTGGTGCCAATCATTCTACAACTTCTCCAGGCCGCCGCGCTGCTGATCTCTTTAATTTTGCAGAGGCACGGGTCTATCTCCCCGAATGGATGATTCACGACGGAACGCTAGCTCTTCAGAAAGTTGAAGTGGCAGTGCAAGTGCCTGAGCAACAGCTCCCGGATCCCGAAAGGTACATTTTCAAGCATCAATGCATCAAGGCGTGAATTCTGGGAAAGTAATATTCTGAGGTACAAGCATGCAGGGATACGGACATTTCATTGACGTTTGGATCCATGACGTTCTAGGTGGCAATTACAGCTGTGCCAGACAAAGGTATGGACGAAACTTTAATCAAGTAGGTAAAGGATGCAGAAGACTGGTAGTAGGAGCCTTTCTGTTCATTTTCCAATAACCATATACATGCCTAGAGGGTGCTCAATCATATCGAGCAGAATCCCTCGGCACGCGGCAACGCTCGTGTAAGACCCAAAGCGATGGACAGGTAGCCTTGCATGGAAATAATACGATGATGTAGCAACTACATCAAGTGATTCAGAAATGGATTCAAACAGAATCATGGGAATACGTACGATATTCCGGAGGATGTGCTGCATCAACCGCCTCTATGTATAGCTCCGCCCCTGCCCCTACTTCGACCACGTCTCGATCCACGAGGTGGGTGTCCACCGGCAGGTCCACTTGAAACATTGTCGCCAGGAGTGATTGGAGCTTGAACCTGAGCGGGGCCAGGCAATACCTGTCCCGGTGCATCACGCTGCAACGCCGGGGGAGGTACACCATCAGGGCGTTGCATTATACTCGGAACTTTAGGGCCCGCATTGTGCTGATATGGACCCCTTTCTTTCTTTCTGCGATCGCGGCGAGGCGAGGGAGGTGGCTCGGGTTTCGGTTTCTCTTTGTCTGCGGGCGGTTCGGGTGAAACTGCAGATGGCAAAAGGATATTCGTGACGAGTTCCGGCTCTTTACCCCTTTCTGATGCGCCTCCATCAGTAGGATTGCCTTCTTTCACTGCCTCCTTCTCTCGCTCCCGCCGTTTTCTTTCGATGGCAGCCGCACCGACTTGATTCAATGCAGCCTGCAGCTGGCGCGTTGCTAGACCGACTATAGGTCTTCCTTTCCTAGGCGCTGCCGCCGCGGCGACAGTCGCGGTTGGTGCTGGCATGTTGGCGGCTGTCCCACTGCTATCGCTTGAAGAAGCTGACATGGGAGGTGCATCGATCGGCTTTGACTGTCCCGAAGTCTGAGCAGGAAGCTGTATTGCAACCTGGGCAGCTACAGCCGTTTTTGCTGCAGCAGCTTGTTGACGCGCAGCCCTTGCAAGTTTCGGAGATGGAATACGTTCCTTCTTTGCCACGCCTGGTACAGTGGGATGTTGCTGATGCTGGTACTGGTGCTGTTGTTTCGCAGCCATAGCTTGCGCTTTCTTTCCCTTCTTCCCAGTCTCAGGTTGTGCAGCCTCCTTCTGTTGAACTGCTGAAGCTCCTTTCTTCTTTCCACCGTCATCTTTAGTGGATAGAACGGTGGAGGGGCCAATATTTGCGCTGCGTACTGTGCTAACCGAAGATAAGACCGCCACGTCTTTGTAGTGAGCGTGGTTGCGTAGAATGGCTTCTTTATCCTTGGCAGCTGACTTCTCGGCCTTGAGCGCCTCGAGAAGAGGGGTCGTCTTGGGCATGGGGGGCGGTTGGTTTGCAGCGACTGAACGGAACATGAGCAGAAGACATTACTGCCAGAACTATGGCCTTACTCAAAGCTTCCATTGATAATGGTTCAGCGTTCGCTGCTTCGTTCAAAGAAGCAACAAATGATATGTAATCTTCGTCTATGTTTCTGGTCACATGTTGCGCATATATCCTAACACTATATGCGTACCATTTTCGATACTAGCGTTTCGTGCGTCAAATTTCTTCTTCTCGACCGGGATCTTCTGGTATGGTGCAAATTCTACAATAGCTTGCGATTCATTACCTGAAAATACAGCATTGTCGTATAAGTGGCATTTGTTTATGGATGGGTGGCGAACCCTGCTTGTCCCTGAAGACGTGACCGTCGTAATCCCTACTGAATTGTGCCAGTAATTCCTCGTTCTTAAAGGCGATATATGCGCGTGAAGGTATATTCTCCTTATTGATCCTGTCGCCGGTTAGATAGGATTTCCAACAATGGGGGCAAACGAATGAACATACTTCTTCTTCAGCTTGCCTGGACAGAAGGCCTTCCAAGTCACTGAATCGTCTGAAACCCATTGCTGCACACTTTGCCAAAAGACTCCTTCGGGGAGGTTGGGAGGGAGTCGACGAACGACGGTCTTGAGACGCTCAGTTCCAGCTGTAACGGCTGCACGTTCTTTCTCTGCTTTCTCTCTTTCTCTGTCTTTGCGTGAGGAAATGATGTCTTTGTCTTTCTTGCTGGATGTCATGGAATGCGGCCGAAGAGGCGCCTCACACTGCCCTTGCAACAATATCGGCATCTCGGCGTTCTGGCGGAGTTGGAATTGAGCATTACATGTTGTCACACTTCCTGTTGACTTCGCTCAGGCTTTGAACTCCAAGGAGGTGAGCATCGGAATCTCTCATTTTATGTCGCATCCTTGCGATGATGAATTTATATACACATTCAAGCTCAACAGTCATAGGCCCCGTGCCCTTGATGACCATAATTCTGCAATCCTGATTTTTTTTTTGGACTTTTTTCTCGTTTTGTTTGCATAGACTGACGTTTTGTATTAACAGGATCCAGCCTGATGTGACGAAGTTTGAGATGCATAAATACCATGAAGTATTGTCTAGGATTTGCTGTACTTATGATTACAATCCACGTTGCTTAAACTTGTAACCTTTGCGACCGTGGGAATACTGCACCTCTCCCTTTAACCGTATCATGTCAAGTCCTAGAGCCGACGAAATCGTAACAGATGAAATAACAGACGAAGAACCACAAAATGAAGTTGGAAGTGGGAATATCAGCCGAGAAGGCAGCCAGGATCCCTCAAATGGACAGAAGAAGTTGACTATGCAGGAGAGAAAGGCCAAGTTAGCGCAGCTGAGGAGGAAATTCGTGAGTCATGTCTTTAGTTGCACCTCACTGTCTATGAAGTGTCGCATTTCTGCGTGCTAACCAGTCCGTTGACAGGCTGCCTCATCACAAGAAAATCGTCGGTCACTGGTAGAGGAGACAACAAAGGCAAGGCTGAGTGCTCGCGAGACCGCACGACTAGAGCGGCAAAGAAAGCTGGCAGAAACGCTAAGGCAGAAAGTAGAGGCGGAGGAGCAGGGTGAAGATGTCGAGCGTGCTAAGAACTGGGAATGGACAATAGAAGAGAACGACGAATGGGAGAAGAAGCTTGCAAGAAAAACACGGAGGGCAGATTACGAATTTCATGGTGCGTACGTCTTCCAGCACCCGAATCGACACTCGTGTTCTGAGTAGTGCTTGACTATAGACGACGCTCACGCCGCTCGGCGTCGGTACAAGAAAGATTTGGACCTGATTAAACCTGATCTGGAAGCCTACAATAAACAGAAAGAGGCCGCGCTAGGCCTTGCGCCTGGAACACTGAGTACCTTCGATCCGGCCCAGGCATCGTCCATGCAGGTACGTCGAGCAGTTGTCAATGGCCGCCATGTACTCACCCGATATTTAACAGGTCATGACGGTGACTCAGCAGCAAAGGCTCGCTGCCGAGAATCTATACCGAGACGCCAATACACTCATTTACGGCGATAACAAGCCCTCCGAGGACGCTATTGACCGCGTAGTCAGCAAGATGAACCGAGAGTGGGTTCCATTCAATTCAGATTTGCTTCCGCTCCGAGGCTGACATCGATTTTCCTACAGTATTGTCAAAAAAGGCAAATTTTCTCGGAAGCGTCTCAACGAGGACGAGGGCGACATCACGTATATCAACGAACGCAACAGAGTGTTCAACAGAAAGGCAAGTATCAAGTATATCTTTGATGAGGACGGGTACTAACCCGAGACCCTCGGCCAGATTGCAAGGTACTACGACAAGTATACGGCAGAAATTCGGGCGAGCTTCGAACGTGGCACGGCTTTGTAATTGTTTCACTGTTATTCATGTACTATATTGTACAAGTCACCTTAATGACCAGGATTTTATCCACCTTTTTCCCCGAGGGTGACGTCATGAAGAATGGTCGTTGATATATAAAGTCTGGCTGGATGGTGACTCCAAAGGAGCGCACACGTTCATGTACGGTATCACCACCCCACCTTCATTCACTCACTACCCTTCATACCCCCAACTGTGGAGGCTGGACATGAAAACGGAGGTCGCCGACTTGATTGCAAAATACGGGTCGTCAAGCTCGACGGCCTGGCTGGAATTTCAGCGATACCGAATCTGGCGACCTGAAGAACCGATTGCTGAATCCTCTTTTATTCCTGTGCAAGGGTATATAGTTAAAGGTACGCTCGCTCTTCCCTTGGTTTTACATCATCGGTAACGTTGGATTTCTAGGACCGCATGCATTTGCATGGGGAAATCCATTGGTGTCTGATCCATCGGCATTGGCACCCACCGCACATGAGTTTGTAGATTGGGCGGAAAAGCATGGCTTGATTCCAGTATGGGTCTGCGTCGACGAAGAAATGCAAAAGACTTTGGCAGCAGAGTTTCGGTGGAGTACCGTGACTTGCATATATGAAGACGTCATTGATCCAAAGCATATCATCGAGATGACGGGGCCTGGCTATAAAGGTGTAGAGGGCGTCCGCGCTGTGAAAGATTTGAAGAAGAATTTGCGAAGAGCGGAGAAAGCGGATGTTGACATTGAAGAAATAAGGGAATTTGACTGGACCGACCAGGAGCGGAGAGAGGTTGAAGAAGGTATTAAGGAATGGAAGGATAAGAAAAATGGTCTTCAGGTGGCATCAGTGAGTCACTACATATCAAACCACCGAGCAGGAACTAAATCGATTCGTAGACGACGTTGCAGCCCTGGCTTGACCGTAAACACCGCCGCTATTGGCTAGCAAAGCAGGGACAGATGGTACGTGCTTCGTGCAGGCTATGCAACGACTGCTAACTCGCGATTTCAGACTATAGGCGTTCTGATTCTAACGCCAATCCACAATAACCATTGGCAGATTAAAAATGCTGTTTCGTTCCCCAACGCACCTGGAGGAACCTCGGAAAAGATGATCTTCACGGTTCTGCGGGACTTGTATAACGAGGAGGTCAAGAAGCAGCACTTGGATCCCAGGCATCGAGATCCTGCACGTGTTACGTTCGGCATTAGCGCGTCAAAACATCTCGAGCCAGTGAACAACCTGTCTGGATGGGGCATCGGCGCAATAAAGAAGACGTACGATAGTATCGCCTCTGCAGCAGGTCTTCTGAAGCGAGCAGAGTTCAGGGTGAGTTGATCAGCGTATTGCCAGTTGCGCTCGTCTGACGATGGCACGTCAGGGAAAATTCGACACTTATGCGATTCCAAGATACATATGCTTTCCATTTGATGGATTTGGGATAGACGGCGCACTTGCACTGTTAAAAGCGTTAAAGAATTAGCTATCGTGTATTACCTTCATTACATTAGATTGAGAGGCCAGCAATATGAAGTGTTTGGTTATTTTGGAGCTAGGCGCATCCCGAAAATGGCTTTGGCTGCCGCAACTAGGACGAAGTGATTGAATTGAACGTTAAAACATGTTGCACAACTGGATCAGCTATTACTCTATTAATAGAGCCACGGTGGCTGTTTACTCCTCGTTGGAGGGTGAATCCGAGACTAAGCCAGGCTTTGGAACGTAGCTGTTTATTTTTGATTTGTGTAGGGGCGGTAGCTGCGATAACTCGGGTCTAGTCGCGTTGCCACTGATGCAAAATTCGTTGAATTCGTCAAGAGTCGGATGGTTGAAATGGATGAAAGAGATTCGTGTCGAAGTAAGTACATCGAGTATGCGCTTCCAAGGAAATTGTCACCATTGACGTAGGTATGTCTGCCATCTAAAAAAGCGGTGCCAGTTGAACGTTGAAACGTGAAACGTTGACGTCTGAGTGTAGCATAGGGTGAAAAGCTCAGGGCGGCCATGCGCGCCGCTTAGTACCTTTTTTGGATGAGAAGATCTGTCGTTCTAAATCCAGATCGCCTCTCCCTTCCCGTGTAATTCAACAATGGGACCGTACTATGCCATGATCAGCCATTTGAATATTTGGAATTTTGGATGCGACTCCCTGATGACCGCATGCACAAATGACAAGGCCGTATTAGTGTGCCAAATATCAATACACAGAAGGCCGCCGTCAAACGTTTCGGTTGCATCATGATTTAGAGTGCGTCCAGCTGTGTCTATCGGGATGGAGACCTGTAGGCGCGACGAAGAGTGTGATAAATGAAACGTCTCTCCCAGCCTTCACGGGGGTACTTGGTGTAATCTGTGTTTTGCTATCACCGTGACAGCTCTGCTTTTGAGCTCCAACGGACTGACGGACGACCAGTGATCAGAGCGAACAACTCATCCACGATAGTACGTACAGATATTTAATCACCATGAGAATGATGGCGATGGCGAGTTTGAAAAGGGAGATATCGATATAAGTGGACCACTTGTCCATCAGAGTTTTCCCCATCTCTAATAGAATTCGGAATTCTAGGATCCCACTGAGGATCCCAGACATATATCGGCAAAATCTGCGCTGAAGAAGGCTACGAAACGTGAAATAGCTTTATGCTCTGGCCAAAAGAGTTCCGCTTCTCATCACAAACTGGCTGCCATTGTGCTGCACATTGTATGTAGTGTTACGGATTCAGAAAATTTGATAAAATGCACCTTGGCATCTCCAATAATCCGACTCTACCACCTGCACGGGCACCCGCGAGCCTTCGCCTACATATTCGCTAACGCGGCCTCCTCAAACCATACTGCGACACCGAGATAAGGTCATCGTCATCATGGTCAACACAACCGGGAGGGTGGAAAGCCCAGGGAGACGTTCAATTGTGTTTCTGGAAGCAGTCGAAGAGCGTGTACGATGGATGGAAAGGACGATGACCTGTATGAGCGGATCACGGCGAACTCTGTCATGGGCCAAGAAGAGCGCGCTATGAATCGCGCACGTTCCGGTTCCGAGTTTCCTAATTTAAAGTTGTGGGAAAGTATTATATAATCCAGCTACCCCATGTTATGTCAAGCCAACAATTTCTTTTTTTTTTTTTTTTTTTTCCGCATAGAAATCCTTTATAGGAATGGCGTAAACGCTAATACAACATAACTACTAATAACAATTGTGGCGATGAGAGAGAAAAAACCGTAACAAGCTGACAACACAACTCATAACAAAAACAACTATTCAAAATCGATGTCATGAAACGATCCCGCTGTGGGATTGTCTTTCAAAAATTTGATAACCAGTAAATGATTGTTCGGTTGAGACAAAAGAAATTGCAATGAAGAAAAGGAATGAGAATAACGTAAACACTTACACATGATATGTTCCCGCGACATAAGAGGAGAGGATGAACAAACGCGACATTGAAGATTTGACGTTGGGAAAAATTTGATTCTAAAATCCGACGACGGCATATGTCCTGTAATGACTCGAACAAATCTGCTAAAAATCTTGATTTTATTATCGCATGCCTGGATGAATCGATATCGGGTTGATCCCGACGATGGTAAAATCGGAGTGATTTTCAAATTTGTCAACGGTAATCATGAATTATTATGTCCTCGTTGAAACCGCCATAAGAATTTCCACGTATGCCCCATAATTTGTTTAAAATGATGAATCCTATCCGACGATGTAACAAGTCGTGTCGTCTTCAAGAAAAAAGGTTCCCGGGGGATATGGACAAGTCGATCTGCTGCTTCATTGATAGAAATTCCAACGTGACTTGGACACCACGAAAAGGTGATATGACGAGATGGATCGTCAAAGACCCAAGCTCGCAGCTTGCTGAGTGCAGCTAAAGAGAGAAATTGGTAACTCTTGACTGACACGTTGAAAAGAGCCGCCAACAATTTCTTTGTTAGAGGATTCGTTTGTCAATGCCATTGCCTGAGACACTGTCGATTGACATCTTTCGATAGGGCAACGACGCGGTGTTTGCAAGTATGATGGTGGGCATGTGCAGAGTATCGAAATCCGACTGGCTGTCATCGTCAATATGATGTGAATTATAACAAAAGAAGTTGAGATTCTTTGCGCTAATGACCATACTCAAGTGTGTGGCCCATTCACACATCTGTTATATATTCACATTATTTCTCTAGTTAAGTGTTGAGTTACACTGTGACCCGTGACTCGACTGTTTTCTGACATGAAAAAGTCGAGTTCGGTCGTTTTGGCATAGAGTTGGCTGAAAACAATTTTGACAGAATTGATAGGTAGATTTTCAACCGTTGTTTTTCAGTGTTTTAAGTATCAAAATTGAGGGTAGATTTTCAACCGTTGCTTTTCAGCATTTTATGTACCAAAATTCAGAAGTGTGAAATAGTACTATAGATTTTATTCTACGACGCCATGTTTTAGCTAGATATTAGATATCATACAATGGGTGTTTACGATGCCGCAAGGATGGTCTCTGTTGGCAGCGCGATTGATAGAATAATCGTCGTCCTCATCGTCATCCCAGTCGGCAGCGCGAAGTGTGAAGACGGGGCGGTAAATAGAGCGGATGTCGCCCTCGTTCTCGTCTTCTGAATGGCTACGGTCGTCGTCCCAGCAGGCGGCGCGAAGGATGAAGACAGGGCGGTCGATGTTGCCCTCGTTCTTGTCTTCTGAATGGCTATGGTCGTCGTCCCAGCAGGTGGTGCGAAGGATGAAGACGGGGCGGTCGATGTCGCCCTCGTTCTCGTCTTCTGAATGGCTACGGTTGTCGTCCCAGCAGGTGGCGCAAAGGATGAAGACGGGGCGGTCGATGTCGCCCTCGTTCTCGTCTTCTGAATGGCTACGGTCGTCGTCCCAGCAGGCGGCGCAAAGGATGAAGACGGGGCGGTCAATGTCGCCCTCGTTCTCGTCTTCTGAATGGCTACGGTCGTCGTCCCAGCAGGCGGCGCGAAGGATGAAGACGGGGTGGTCAATGTTGCCCTCGTTCTCGTCTTCTGAATGGCTATGGTCGTCGTCCCAGCAGGCGGCACGAAGGATGAAGGTGGTGCGATTGATATGGTTCAAGTTTTCGCCGACGGGCACTGTTTCCATGTCCTGTCAAGGAAGGAATAAACTAATATTTGAGAAAAAAGAAGATATACTTACCTGTCTTTTGAGGTGGACAATAGTATTATTGAGCTTAGTAGATAACAAACGAGTGCATACGAACAATTTGGACGTCTTGGAAGGATGGTCACAAAATTCTCAGTCAATGCACCAAATGAACGACAGCAGTTCTTGAAAACACACATGACAGAGACAGATAACATCTTGGAGATACTATTACGGCTGGAGAGTGGGCAATGGAAGAATTGTCAAGATGCAAATCTGCAAGGCTCAGAAACAGCTTTTGTTCATCCGAATATGCGATCTGCTCACCAACAGGTGTGTAAATACTTCCCTTTGAACTTTGTTTTGTGGGACAAGGAAATATATCACGCTCTCCAGATTGAGAAGCCGATCCCCACATGGGATCATTGGAAGTTGACTTTAACCTACCATCTCATTGTTCATGTTCCTCATTGCTTTCTGTGTAGCATTTCCGTCCTCGGACTCATGAGGACAGTCACATCGCAGAATGACCTGTGCAAGATATATGACATCCACACCCTGGGCATGGAAATCAGAGGTACTTGCCTCAGCCAGTTCCATTCCATCTCCCTTGTTCTCCTGTCCGGCCATGCTCTGATTGAGATATTGGGGTTTAAAATATCCTGGTCCTACTTGTCCTGCGCACCAGTATACTGCCTCATCACGTTTGGGGCTGTTTGTCCATGGTATGACGTGCGAGCTCAACGTCATGCAGTTTGTGCCTTGGTACTAGCGTTGTGTTAGACATTGATTCTCCGTCAATAGATTGCAAACCCATACCCTGGATCATATTAAAATGATAAGATAAGAGATTGCGGTTTCTATATTGAGGTGAAAATGTGATGGACGACCTTAAATATATCAATCAGCGCTACTTTAAATAGTGTTTGGCAAGCTTGTCAAGTCCTTCATCATTTCTCTTGTCCCCTCTCCTTGGGCCGTCTGTTGCATTAGCTGATAAACATCAATAACATTTTACTTACCGCAGAGATTTGTCAGTAATTGATAGGTAATGCATTTTCAACTAGATCAGTACTGATCAGGCGTTGGAAGGCATCAATGACTTATTTTAATGTGCAAGCCTTGCTAAAATCCAATAGACTGAATGGTGAGTTACAACCGCATAAGGATCTTTTTAATTCTTACCAGACCAAGATCCTTATGCTGTGGCCTCAAGCCTATGTCATTCAATATCCCCATCTCGGCGCCATCCCGCGAAAACCTAATGATCCCAATGATCCGCTCTCTATCATGTGGTGGAATCCCACAAAATCTGACTTCAGTCGTTCTTCGAATGACCTGGTCAATGGCCTTGGCCAACTTTCCAAAAATATGTGTGAGAAGTTTGATGCTTACAGGCAAGAGCTAGTACATAAGATCGATGGATATAAAGCAGAGATGAACTCACCAAATTATTATCTTCTCTCTATTAGCAAAGCCATGAGTCATGCTGGAATCCGTCTAGGATGTACACCTTCCTCATTCCAAGAAATGAAGTTTGGTGTAACTGAATTCCAACAATACTATCTTGAAATGCTCGGCCTTCTTGACTACCTGGAGGTGTACAAGCCCCATATGGATGGGGTGGCTACTTGTACTTCAACTTCCGGCGCAGATTCTTGTGTTGGTATTTTTACTCACAGTGCCTGGGTGGGGCAGGAGTTTTACGATGCTGGTCTACCAGTTTGGTTCATCAGGGAGACGAAGACGTTAATTGAAAATCCAAACACTGACATAACTGTTCTGAAGCTTGTCAAGGCCCAGAAACCAGAGCAATTCCTAGTTGTAACTGAAAGTATACCGCCATTCCCTGTTGTTTATAGGGGACATATGAACTCACCGCAGAAATATGCATCTATGCATGCCTTTTTGAGGACTTGGATGGTCTACCGAGATCCCTTCAGCAGCAAACGTCCGCAGGACATTGAGAACCCAACAGATCCATTCTACTCGCACGGCAGACCAGCAAGGGAATCAGTGACTATCCCTATGTTGGAGCTGATGAAAGAGCGCTTACCTAGCTCTAATGCATCGGTCTCACCTTCAGGTCTGCTGACTCCAGGCATAACTTGGTCTCAAAACCATAAGACATTCATGTATCTGCTGTTTCATCATGCTCAACGAATGCTAGCCACTCAACCTCCCACACATGTTTCAGTGGGATGGGACAAGTTTGCAGATCCCGACAGCCCTCTCCTTCCACCTGTGGCGCTGGTATGGGCGAGCGCTTTGAAGGCCGTTGACCGGTCACCCCAGCGCATCAAGAAAGATGCACCCAAGAAAGTATATGCCTCACCCAAGCTGGCACTTTTTGTGACACCATCTAATGATCAAAAGAAGATCAGCTACTTGATGACATGGATCAAATGCCGACCTGGATGGATGTGGCGCCTAGAGTCACAGGCAAATGTGGCTGTCTCAGCCCAAACATGGCAAGACTTCCTTGGAATGAATTTTAATCAGGCAGCTAATCCCCAGACGGCTGCAGGGCAAAGACGTGAGTTGATGAAAAAATTGATGAGTGATACATTGGACACACCCAGTTTATCATATTCCTTGGGTCCTGGCAGCAAAGTCGTACTTTGGCGAGGGCAGCAACTCGCCGATAATGTGATGCCGCCATTGAAAGTTGTGCATGAAGTCCTTTGGGAGCTTTACGAGCTCAACTTCCGTTACAAATTTTTTGCGTTAGATCGGCACTTATCGCAGGATCACAATCAGCAGAACATAACTGCCTGTTTCCCTGGGTCAGATGGTGGTCTAACCTTCATCATATCAACAACAAATAACGAACTAGTCGCTGATGATTGGCGTACTCACCTTCGTTATATCCGTGCTCTTGTTCAAGTCATGAAAAATTGGGATGTTCCCCATTTCCCCACAGCCTTTCAGATAGCCGATCACAGATCAGAATCAATCACGGAGCAGCAAGCGATGGAATTGGAGTGCACTGCTGCAAGCTTCTATGCTCAACAATTTTTTGATCACTTTGGCCATGCACCTATTGTTCCTCATCGACTCAATTGATGTAGTAGTAGCATCAATGAATAAATACATTGTTCTGACGTGTGAGTACGTGTAGACACCCTAAGTGTGTGATATGGGGGCTCTATCAAGTATTGCCCAACATCTGCAATCCTGGATTCTTCCAACGACGCATTCAATGGTATTGAGATCTACTGCAAAAAGGGGTCCCATCTCTTTGTAAAATGTTATATTGTTGTTGCCAGGCATTTTGATGACTTTGATGGATTTAACAATGGCTAACAGTATAGTTCTGGCTTCTTCAGGCATTTCAATAGCAAGAACGCGAAGGAGTTGACCATAGAATGTGTGCATCTCCAACTCGACATTCTTATTTCTGAAATGCCTGTTCTTATCGAGATATTGATAATACTTAGATGCATTGTTAGATCACAAATGATAACTTGATAAAAAGTGGACATACCTGGATAAACGAGGCATCTCGCATATTTTCCTGAGGCCCGGTGAGATCACGGGCATGCATAGTATCGCCTCCATCAACACGTGACACCTTTCCAAATTGAAGAACCTCAGTGTCTTGTGGAAACCATTTTTCCACAGTCTGCATTGAGCAATCGCTAAGGGTTGCAAGTGTAGCAACGACCTTGGTATATATGTTTCTCGGAAGTTGAGATCACCTTTGTGGTGGCTTCAAAACATATAGAGCATCTTAACGTGAAATTAGAAATATGCGAAACATTTATTGTTTTGTTCACTTACATCCGTCATAGACTTCTCCAGTATGGCCATCCCGATCCCGCCTTGTGCCAAACAATGGTTCGTCACCCAAATCATAATGAAATTTGAGCTGAGCTAACTGAGCAGATGCCACCGCATAGTTGTTGATCCCAATATACGGATAGCGTTGATTCTTAATGTGTCTCACTATGTCGCCGCAGTACCGCTCCATTGGATATGCCCAGTTGGTCCAAACAGGGCTGTTAGCTCTAATATTTGACCCAATATGCAAGAGCGCGTGGACCGTCAGGGGACAGGCTGGTAATTGCAGAGCCTCAAATTGCCAATAGAGACTGGATGCATGGGATACATTAGCCTGCTGTCTGAAGTTATTACTTCCATTACTCACCGTTCATAATCCTGCACCCATGTAATGAAACCATTCTCAATTTCCACCAGCTTTTCCGCTGGCAACTCAAACTCAAGGCATAGGCCAAGTAAATGATGCAAGTTGAGGAAATGTTCATAATATCTTTCATCAGGAAATCGCCCACGGAGCACAACCAGTGCAATGTACATTGCCCACATTGACCAATTTTCGGCTGTGAGTTGTCCACGTTGAGTTGATATGTTTGGAACATGACTTCTGAATGCTGAAGGGATCATATCTCTAGCTTTGGCAGAAATGCAACCAATATCCTTCCACACCTGATTGCTTAACCTGTAACCCATCTCTTCATGTGATATCTCTTTGAAACTTCCTGTCCAAAATAGGACAAGATTTGGGATAAGATTTTCCCATATAAGATGCATGAAATCAAACGGAAATGAAGCGGGAAATGACAGAGAATTCAGACTACTGAGAAGTGGGATGCCCTTGATGCCAAATTTTGTTGCAAGATTTTGTTGGAGGGCCGAGGTTCTGGCAAATTGAACTTGATTGGCTTCATCGATGAACCCTCTGTGCATACACATTGGGAGATTTGAGGGATCATATAGATCCAAAAATGATTCTGAAAAGTCTCGGCAATCGAGGGGAACATAATATGTGTTAGACGAAGGTCCTTTGATGCCAACAATCTTACACATGTGGCAGGGCGAAACACCGTTGTGTCCTTTCATGCGCATCAGAAGTGAAACTGCTGGCATATCACCAAGAACAACAATAAGATGGGCATGGAGAAGGAATGCAGTTTCTGACAATGCATCAAATGCTGTCATACCAATTTCCAGCTGAATGAGTTCTTCGATAAGAGGATGTAGAAACGAGTCCATCTCCAAAGGTTTCTTCGGCCCAGGAATGATACCAGCAGGAATAATATTATCCTTGTGAAACCGGCTATCAGTAGGTTGTAGTTAAATAACAGGAGAGGCCAGCATGTTTTTGAACGTTTCTTGAAGACGGAAACACCATCAGTGGAGAATCCAAGGGCTATCTCCCGAGGATCGGAAAAGTGATAAAATGGAAGCATCTTGTCTGCAACGGTTATCAGGTTTTGTAGGAGGGATCTGTATAGTTCACCATCGAATATATCTTGTATGATGCCTTCCTCACATTTATCCTCATATTGAGACCGATAGAGCATCTCCTTCGCGAGTCGTGGATTAGCTACCATCGCGCGGAGCTGAGGAATGATAGGAAGGTATACAAAGTAGCTTTGCAGTTCAGTAGTATTTTGCTTGTATCATGCCTTTCCGCAGACTGGGCATGCATCCTTGTTCTTGTAAGGCCCAGTGTAGCATATGCAAGAGTCGGGACAACAGTCGTATCGGACGCCCTGAAACCCTGACAAGCGTTGTACCTGCTGAGCTGTAACTTGCCAACTGCTAATTTCATTGCCCAGAAGAGTATATGGGAGATCATTGAAAGCTTCCACTGTCAGATTATGTTTGATTTTATAAGCAAAATGCCTTAAGGGTGCCAGTTCATCCTCGGAGAGAGTTTGTAGTAAAGCTGATAAATACATTAACAGAGGATGTGAGATACTTGATTGATAGCAAATTACCTGCCTCCCTCATGAAATATTTGTTCATTCTATCTTGAGGCAAAATCCCAAGTGCAGCGCTATCCATCAAATTCCACACGTCACCTTCGCCTTCGGCACCATCGTCTTCCTCATCATCTATTGAAGACTGCTCAAGCCCATCTTCTCCTTCTGTATCTTCCACGGCAAATTCAAAACTACGCTCAATGTCTGCCCATTGACATTCCACCATTTTGGTAAGACAGATAGAAGAAAGCATGGAGTGAGGTGATGGTTCATCTGCCAAATCCAAAACATTCCCAGAGCCTGGCGCCTGGATAACGCACTGCAGGCTGCTTGAACTTCTCGTTGGCAAGGCAGCAGCTGAAATCTCCATCTCATCCATTACTGCCCTGTTGTAATCACTTGCTTCTGAATCCAGGGTGTCTCCAGGTATAGATGACTGGACGACACACTGTGGAACATTCAAACCTCCTGGAGTATACGGAGTGCGCAGGCGACGATTGTTAATGGAAGGATTGTGGGCCAACGCGGCTTTCGCCTTTGCTGGGTTTGAGGTTGTAGCACCTGTATACAGAGCGCGCGTGCGGTGATTAGTGGAAGGATTGCGGGCCGATGTGGCTTTTGCCTTAACTGGGTTTGAGGTCTCCAGAAGAGTTTTCCTTGCTCTTTCAAGCCACAGGTTCTGTGCATAAAGAGCAGCTTCCAGCGTCCTAGGACATTTACCAGTTAAATGGTTTTGTGCTGTATTCGGGGCTACAAAGTCCCCACAAGTGCAGGGACACAAGACAAGTTGAGATGGGGGCATTCTAACAGTGCGTGCTCCCTCTGGGCTGTAGGCCTGAGGGATATATATATGATTGATAGATTTCAGGGTTTCCACAAAATCTATAAAGTCCGTCCACCATCCATATCGCGAATCTGCTCCATACCCCCCCTGTCCCTGAACGTTCATGCGATCCCTACAAGTAGATCCACAATATATGACTAGGAAGTATTCTTAGTGACTGACAAAATGACAGGACACTATACTTAGCGGGTTGTCAATTGTAGTACCCCCATTCAAGCAAAAAAGTTAACGCTGTTGACGACCCAAAGTCTTTTGATGATACCGGAGACCGACCCAAAGTCTAATCACCCAGAAACCTGTGGCTGCCCCAAATCCTGGCCACAGGGCGTTAAACCGATATCTTGAGAACTTGAGTGTAACGATGGTAAACAAGGTCGATGTCATGTGCTGCTAGATAGTTCCAAACTCTGCTTCTCACGGTGGACAGGCACTCACTAACGCTCACTCATGATCTATTGCAGGCGCAGGAAAGACTATGGGTCATCCTGCGTCACTCAAAGACTAGACTATGGGTCGGTCTGAGAGTAAGACAAGACTATGGGTCGGTCTTTGCACAATATTCAACATTTGTTACTACTTGGTCCGTCATCAAAATTCTTCCCTGACCCCAACTACCTTATGATGCTTCTTTCCACTTCCGCTCTCATATATGTTGATGGTGAACCATTTTCCAGGAATATGATAGTGATAGTGCTATGGAAAGTGAGTCAAAATTGTGTGCTATGTTACATGCCAATGCTTACAATGCATTTGTCATGTTTTTCCTTGTCCTTGCTGCTGCCTTCATTATCGGATGAGTAGATGGAAATGATGTCAGTTGCCTTTCTCTTGAGTCGCAAGGGAGACATGAGCATGGGAAGAGCTGATTTGCGAGGGGGTGTTGCCAGAATTTCGACATCGCTCGAAGTGGATGGTGCTATATTCTCTTTATTTGATGCTCTGCCTGAGTCTGTGGTTGTATCATGATCAAGATAACAATAGTCTAGGAATTAGCTACGTACCTTTCTTGAGCAACCTGTTGGACCTACGGCGCCAATCAATAGGCTTTTCACCTGCAACATTGCAAGGGGGAAAATCTGATGTTTGAAGGTTGCTCGACCAGTCCTTGTCATCTTTGCTTGGCAAGTTGGATATGGTTGTATTTACATCTAAAACATATAGCATCAAAACGGCAGCAGTTTACTAGAGGTAAGTTCTTACCTTTGTTTTCCAAGTTTGGTTGCTCATCCTGAGGCAGACCATGGCCAGACAATGGAATATAGGACGAATCTTCTTGGCGAAGAGGAGCGCTAGCACTAGATAATTCAAGTGTATATGAACTTCGTTCTTCAGTTGAATCATGTTCATTCTTTTGAATACGGGAATGCCTCGGCATAGTAGGAGATGGGGACGCTTTTCCAATGTGTGTTTATATGCTACGCCTCACCTCGAAATATGCTAGCACTGAACTGATTCAAGCACCGGAATTGGAATGCTGAGCGGCAATATTTTTGACCAGCCACAAGTGGAAAAGTGGACTGCGGTTGCGTAGAAAATCCCTCATCAAGTGCCGATAGTCTATGGCAGGGAAGATGATCCGACCGTGTCTAGGAACATTTCCCAAGAGTTAAAACGTCTACTTTAACACGTGCAATGGTGCGCATCATTATATAAAAAAGGGGCCATACTCGCTAACTTGCTTTGGGATGCTGGTGGCCTCTGAGAGTATAGGGAGGCTGCTAGGGTACAACAATGGAAAGCGTCACTACATCCAAACGGATCGTGTGCACTGAATCTCATTGCTGTAAAGAGTAAATACCATTCACCGAAATGTGGTGAGCATCATAACATGATAAATGGATTATGCGCAGGCTAAATTTCTTGGTAGCAATGAAGCCTGGAATATCCTAGGCCCGACATCTGCTGAAACATGTCTAGAAATGGTGAGCATTACTGTATCAAGCTGATCACTTCTTTGCTTAGTAGGAGCCACGTAAATAATGAGTAAATGCTGACTGAGGCACGTGTAATAGCGACGAGTATCATTCTTGTATGCTCCGAAGTTCTGGCTTGGTGGTGAGTCATGAATCACAAGACTCATGTTAGACTGTTTACCAATGCGTTTTTAACCAGGTGCCCAATTCAAAGTAACCAATAATGGCAATGCCATTGGATGTGATCTGGTACTTTATTTGATGACAGAGTGGTTGTAAAGGCAAGTTTGGCCATTCCCTCTTTTCCTGTCTCACTTCATGGTGCGAGGTCTGTCTAAACCAAGGAAGACAACCTTGCTTTGAACAAACGAAGTGGAAGGGTCTAACAAGAAAAAGAGCATGACTATAACTATTCCGCCCAACGGGGCCCAACAGCAGGTATGCCTTACTCTCGACATTAACTTTAGTTGCTTACTCTACTGCAGACCACCAAGCAGGCATCCCGAAAGGGCAAAAAAGCTACTGCAACAATGCCTCCCGACGTAAGAGTAACACTGCTTTTGTTATGAACCACATGAACTGCTAACACCTCTACAGAATGGTAACACCAATGCGACATCACCTCAATCAGACAACGGCAGCATGTCCAGTGTTAGAATGTTGTTCAACACAACCTCAAGGTTTGAGAAAGAAGATGAGAAGGCACTTAGTTGCTGTGTGGTACGACACAAACAATCATAAGGCTAAGGTACAATAGCTATTAACCCCTCCTTATATACCTTATGCCTCATGCGCTCCATGAGTCAATCATGTGACTCTTCCCTCATGGCTTCCGATGACTCAGCCATCCTTGCCTTGCTGACCTAACCCTCCTGTGGCTGTGTCCATTATCTAATCCAAGAAAATAAAGAAAATGAGAAATTGTAACATAACCCCCTCTTTAAGGATCGGGTTCCACACGATCAGGATTCATTCATTCTGCTTCTCAACGATTTCCTTTCCACTTCTGCCAATTGCACTCCAGCTTTTCCAAGTATTCTCATTCAAATTTTCTGTCTTCCCACCCGTATAATTTTTTAGATACCAGTGGCTGTGTGTAGTTTAAATATGGTTTGAACGCTAATCCTCGCCCATGGAGTCTCCTGGGCGCCCCCGGGTTGAGTTGATGGAAATCATCGATACGCCTCTTGGCATGGTGGCAATTCCGCGCCGGTACCCACGAAGCTTCTTCGAGCGGGTAATTTTTCCATTTTATCAAGTACTCCAGCTGACCACACCCTTGTCGATTTATTCGGCTGTCCAGTATTTTTTCCACCTCATAATTGCCAGTGTTGCTCTCTTCCTTCTGCTTCTGCTTTTGGCCTGCATCTTTGCTGGCTTGTATTGGAAACAAAGGTGCGTGGTATGGTTTTAAAAGTGACTCATTAAAAATGTTATACACCTTCCAGGATGCAGGGATAAGAATCCAGTAAGCCACCGGTCCTACTTTTTCAAGGATTCTATATGGTCCTAAAAACCTCTCTCCCAACTTTTTGGTCAGACACACTGTCGGTAAATGCTCGGCATTTATGTATACTAGATCATCTTTTTTGTAACTTATAGATGTTCTTTTTTTCTTATCGTATTGTAATGCCATCACTTCTTGTGCCTTTTTGAGAGCATTCCTTGCGTGATTCCAGACCTCCGCCTGTCTTCCTGCAAACTGAGTAATGGCCTCTACCATCGTATTTCCCGTATCAATTTCGGTTCCCTTATTTGGGTGACGCCCATAATTCATATAGAAGGGGGAATATCCTGTTGCTGAGTGTTCCCAATTGTTGTAACAGAATTGAGCTACTGCCAACCAATCGCTCCAATCATCCTGATTTTCATTGACAAACGTAGATAACAATTGTTCTGCTATCTGATTTACTCTTTCTGTTTGTCCATCGGTTTGCGGATGAAAAGCTGTGGATGGATTTCCTTTGATCCCCAGTATTCCTGAAAGTTCTTTCATGAATTTGGACACAAATTGTGGTCCTCGATTGCTGATGATTTTTTCCGGTACTCCATGATTTTTAAAAATGTGATCTCTGTACAGTGTAGCAACTCCTAATGAAGTTATAGTAGTATTTGTGGCTAGGAAATATGCCATCTTGGAGAATCGATCTACTACTGTTAAGATCACATTGTATCCCTTTGATTCGGGTAATGGTCCAATCAGATCTACTGATATATGTTTCCATGGAATGTCTGGTATCGCATGAGGATTTAACGGTGCCGCTCGCTTTTGTCTGTCAGGTTTGATGGTTTGACAGGTTCTACATCCTTGAATGTATTTTTTAATGTCCTCTCCCATGTTTGGCCACCGATATCCTTGAGTTATCAATTCTAACGTTTTGGCTATTCCCGGATGTCCTCGATCATGGTGTATCTGTATGATTTCCTCCCTTATCCTTATCACCACTAGTACATAAACCCTCCCTTTCCACGTTATTAAATTTTGTTCTTTATCATACTCAAAACCCTCTTTTTTCTCTTTTATTCCTTTTTCTACTTGTTCATCCCATTGTCTTTTATTTACTTTTTTAATATCTTTTTCCAGTTTTTCTATTTCAATCTCGCTCCTATCCCATCTTATAAACAATTCTTCCTTCAGTAATATTACATCTTTGTTATCTCTTTCTCCCTGCTCATATCCCGCTCTTCTGGACAACAGATCTGCCTTTGAATTGGATTTTCCTGACCGATGTTTAATTACAAAATTGTATTCTTGTAGGTCCATAACCCATCGCGCTTGCCTGCAATTCAAGTTTTGGGGTTTACGAAAATATGTCAGATTTGATGATCAGTTAAGATCTCAATTATCTCTTTCGCCCCTTTTAGGTATTGTGACCATTCATATAAAGAATGCATAATAGCGAGCATCTCCTTATCATATATTTTGTAATTTCTTTCAGCTTCATTTAAAGCTCTTGAAATAAATGCAACTGGTCTCCATATACCATTTTGTTGTTGAGATAAAATTGATCCTAATGCAAAATCCGATGCATCGGTTTCAATTTGAAACTGTCCCCCCTCATCTGGTATTGCCAATACAGCCTCCTCTGCTATTCTTTCCTTCAACTTTTTCATGGCCTCTACTTGTCTAGGGCCCCATTCCCAGTCCTTTTTCCCCGTTAATTCTGTTAAAGGTTTTGCATCTTTTGCAAACCCTTTCATGAATCGTTGATAAAAGTTGACAAACCCTAAGAATTGTTGAACTTCTCGTTTATTCTTAGGTTCCGGCCATTCTTTTACTGCCTTTACTTTTGCTGGATCCATCTGTACCAAGTCTTTGGTAATGATCATACCTAAAAACTCAATTTCTGTTTTATCAAAGTAACATTTTTCTGGTTTCAATGACAATTGATTCTCCTCCAGCTTTGCCAAAATTCGATTTACATGTTTTTTGTGTTGCTCTTTTGATTGAGAAAACACCAATATATCATCCATGTAAATAACCACCCATCCCTCAGCGAGTTCCTCCCAGAACAAATCGTTCATCATGGTTTGGAAGGTAGCTGGTGAATTCGTAAGACCAAAGAACATAACTAGTGGTTCAAATAATCCTCGGTTTGTATGAAAGGCCACTTTCCATTCATCACCATCTTTAATACGGATATTGTTGTATCCCCATCGAATATCCATTTTTGAGAAAATTGTTGCATTGCTCAACTTATCTATCAATTCTGATATCAAAGGTAATGGGTAACAATTTTTAATGGTCATCTCGTTAAGTTTACAATAATCCTGAACTGGTCGTAAAGATCCGTCTTTCTTTTTAACAAAAAAGAATGGTGATGCCATTGGAGATTTGCTGGGTCTTATCTGTCCACTCTCCAGATTTTCTGTAAGAAAGTCCTCCAAAACTTTCTGTTCCTCCCTATTTAATGGATAAATCTTGCAATCTAAGGGATTTGATCCCGGTACTAATTCAATTGCATGATCCCAAGGTCGTCTTGGTGGTAACTCATCAAAGGTGGTTTTTTCAAAGACTTTACAATGTGGAAGGTAATGAGATGGTACAATCTCTTCCAGCGAACGCTTAATTTTGTTTTGTGAGGCAATTTCCGTGGCTTTGGACTGAAAAGCTCGAAGTTGTAATTCCTCTTGTCCAATATGGACTGCCAATAAGCGGTCTCCTTCTTCCCATTCGTTTTGGTCAATTTCCTCCTCTGGTTCATTTACCATTGATCCCTTCCAGCAAGACCCCAGACATCATGAAAAGTGCAATGTTTGGTTTTTCCAGTTAATCTCTGGATTATGATATTTTAACCAATCATGACCTAAAAACATGTCCGTTTTTCCTAATGCTGAAACTCCGAATTCTAATGATTCCCAATGATCTCCAATTTGTAGTTTCAATTCCACCATTTCTTCCAGGTCTCCTCCCGCATTGCGTGTTCCATCTGCATTAAAGACTGGAATGGACTTTGGTAATCTTCATGTATTTATTCCATTTTGTTCAATAAATGTTTTATTTACACATGATGCAGTGCATCCCGAGTCGATCAATGCTTTTATCTCAAAGTTTTGTAGTGAGTCTTTAGTTTGCACTATAACTCCTACATCCATCTGTCTCTGTCCTGTTGTTCTCACAAGACGTGGTTTTGTTCTCATGTGGTTCAGATACCACAATGCGTCCTTCTCTGACATCTGATTCAGTTCCTGAATTAATGTCTCATTCACTTCTTCTTCTCTGTTACAGTTTCCTCTTCGTTTCAGTCTCTTGTCTCAGCGGACCGTTTCATTTCCATCATTTCCCCTTATACTGCGCAGTGTACAGCCTGGACGTTATCTCCTTTTATAACTACCTTCACATTTCCTTTCTTAGGTAGTCATTGCCTTGTTCCCTTTACAGTTTCCTTTGTTCCCTAACAGTATATAAACCCCATGTACCATAGAGTAACTCTAGTTCCAACTTAGACAAGTTTTGCTCTCAACAACGATCGACTTGAAATGCTCTTCTCTCTCATTGCTCTCAGGGCCTTTGTCATCGCTTGACTTAGCGTCTGAACTCTTTGTCCAGTGGCTGGGAGCGGACCAAGACTCTGCTTGTCGCTGTTGACTTAGAACGAACCACGATGAGGGCATCGTTCGTAACACAAGTTGGAACTCAGGAACCGCTCAGTGCATCATCACTAGCCAGACACCATTGATACCAGGGCCTCTCAGATTAGGCCACCAAACAACTCTGTTCGCTACAGACAGAAGTACTACTTTAACCAAAGAGAAGTCTGCTTCTCCACTACACACAAGGTCTGGTGCTACGTCTCAGGAACAAAGAGAAAGAACCTACCAGTCCCAGAGGAACTCTTCGAAGGAGAATACCAGGAAGGAAAACACAAGGACAAACTACCAGGAGAAATTTGGATTCACTGGTACAACAAAGAAAACGACAAGGACAATCAACTGTTCCTACCCCCAAACACCGAACCTGAACTCACTTGGTGGCATGAGTTTCGAGTCAACAAAGAACTCGGAGATTTTACATTCCTTGCACTAGACAAGGAGACAATAACCAAGTGGAACGAATACAGAGAACAGCAACAGATCGAGATAGATCTAGCCTTTGGGGACGAACCAAAACAAGGAGAAAGCTCAAAACAGGGCACAGAACCGAAACACGAACCAGGAACACCGGATCCGAAACCTGAAACACCAGAACCGAAACAGATACCAAAGAAGGACATGTCAAACGAAAAGGATACATCCTCAAAAGGGATAAAGGGAATTTCCATTAGAGAATTCAAAGGACAGCGCTCTAAAGCGAAACACTTCATCAATACATTTGATGACATCTTCGATCTTGATGAAGGGCGCTTTGATACATCGAAAAAGCAAATCAAATACGTTCTCCTTCATCTAGGGGAAGAACTGGATGATTGGAAAGCCAATCTTCGAGGAGAACTAGAAGTAGCAGAAGCAGTTAAAGGAAAATCCGCAGAAAGCGCATTCACACTCTCATGGGATAACTATGACGGCTTCAAGCGACGATTCTTGAGCGACTGGGGAGAATCTGATAGTGCAGCCAGGACCCTGAACGATCTAGATAAAGTCAAAGTGGGCGGAGACATCGATATCCCTGCCTACATTCAGAAATTCCGATTGCTCATACACTCCACCGAAATTACAGGGTTCATGGTGCAGCGCATCTACTTCTGTAAAGGACTCCCTGCATCAGTGGCAGCAAAGATCATCGAAAACCCTGCAGTCACCAGTATGGAAACTGCCTATAATGCTGCGGAACGCCTGCACAATGCTTGGGAGACCATGAAACTGATGGACCGATCGTCTGGATCAGGAGACACGAAGGGGCGTTTCAAATTTAACCAAAACCAGAAACCCTCTGCATCCGGATCAAGGGGAATCAATGCTGTGAGCACAGGATGTCTTTCAGATGCCCAAAAGGAGGAATACCGAAAGACCAGCAAATGTTTCAGGGGAATACCCAAACGTTGTCCTACAAGTCCTCCTCCCCACAGAATCGCACAATCAGAACAGTAGAGGAAACGACCTCAAACAAATCAACCGCCCAACGCATTAGGGCGCTGTTGCAAGAACTCCCAGATGAGGAGCGCGAGAACACCCTCCAGGAACTCGAATCCAAGGGTTTTTAAGAAGGAGACGCCAGAAAGCGGTTGACGCCTCCAGTACCATTGAACAGTTAGCACTCGACTCTGTAATTGTAAATTCCAATAATAACAAACGGATTTCCATTACTGTGCAAACAAACCATAAACCCACTGAAATATCTGCTCTCATCGATTGCGGAGCAGAAGGAAACTTCATTGATGAACGAATATCAAAAGATCTACCAAAGGAACTCTTAAAACAACCAATTAGAGTCAAAAACGCTGATGGAACAATCAACCAGAACGGATTAATCACTCATTGCACTTGCCTTACATACTCTATTAAAGGAAAGATGTACGACAACTGGTTATGGATCACGAATCTAGGAGATCAGGAGATAATCTTCAGAATACCTTGGCTGGAACAACATAATCCTACTATTGATTGGCGAAAGAAAACCCTCCAAATGAACAATGATTCAGAAGATACCAAACCCATTTGGCACATGGCATTAGACAACAAACAATGGGGAGAAGACGAATATTGGATCAGGGTAAAAACATCAGCATTGCAGGTGCTTGAACATCAGGCAAAACGAGATGAGACGCCAACAACCTTGCCTTCTGAATATACACCCTGGCAGGCCACCTTTGAGAAGAAAGCATCCGAACGTTTCCCATCTTCTCGCCCATGGGATCATGCAATCGAACTCAAAACAGGATTTACACCAAAAGTCAACAAAATCTACCCGTTGTCATTAAAAGAACAGTCAACTCTCAATGAATGGATTAAGGAACAGTTAGACAAAGGATACATTCGACCATCTAAATCGCCACAGGCATCACCATTTTTCTTCGTCTTGAAGAAAGAAAGCAGCGCATTACGACCTTGTCAGGATTATCGATATCTAAATGAGTGGACAATCAAGAATGCCTATCCACTACCATTAGTCTCAGATCTCATGATGAAATTGGAAGGCGCAAATTACTTCACTAAGCTTGATCTGCGCTGGGGATACAACAATGTCTGAATCAAGAAAGGCAACGAATGGAAGGCAGCGTTTATAACAAATCGAGGCTTATATGAACCAACAGTCATGTTCTTTGGCCTTTGTAATTCGCCTTCAACGTTCCAGACTATGATGAACAAATACTTTCAGGACATGATAAACAAAGGATGGCTCATTATTTACATGGATGACATTTTAATTTGTGGGAAAACCAAGGAAGAAGTACGAAAGTGCACAGAACACGTCCTGGAACAACTACAAGAAAACGATCTATTCTTGAAACTTGAAAAGTGCAAATTTTGCGTCCAAGAAGTCGAATTTCTAGGCATGATCATCACTCCAGGACATATACAAATGGATCCTATCAAACTTGCAGGAATTTGCGACTGGCCAACGCCAATGACAGTCAAACAAGTCAGGTCCTTCCTCGGATTTGGAAACTTTTATCGGAGATTTATCGGCAATTTTGCTGCCATAGCAAAACCATTGACAGATCTAACAAAGAAAGGTTTACTTTTCAATTGGACACCTACTTGCCAGAATGCATTTGATGAACTCAAGCACAAGTTTTCCTCCATGCCTGTTCTACGTATGCCAGACCCCACCCGACCTTTCATTCTTCAGACAGACGCTTCAAACAAAGCTACTGGAGCAGTACTTAAACAAGCAGACACAACTGGAACACTTCATCCATGCGGATTTATCTCCCATGCTTTGACGCTCACAGAACAGAATTATCAGATCTATGACCGAGAATTACTTGCAATCATTAAAGGACTACAGGCATGGCGACATTTATTGCATGGATCACCACACCTGATAGTGGTTCATTGTGATCATAAGAATCTTTTATTCTATCAGACACCCCAACGATTAACTCCTTGACAAGCACAATGGTCCATGATGCTCTCAGAATTTGACCTGAAAATCGAACACGTACCTGGCACCAAAATGTTCGAAGCAGATGCCCTTTCTCGCCGACCTGATCATATGAAAGGCGAGGAGACTCAAGACGATGTGACAATGCTACCAGATAGCAAGTTCATTTGCCTTATTGCTACAGATCTAGCTCAAGAAATCAGAGACGCCACAGCCCTTGACAGCTTTGGGCACACGATCATTGAAGTTATTGAAACCCAACGCGCCCCACCAATTAAATCCAAGCTCCAGGATTGGGCATTCGTCGATGGAATCATTCGATATATTGACAGAGCATACATCCCAGATAATGGAACACTCAGGACACAGATTGTCAAATCAGTTCATGAATCGCTCACCTCAGGACACCCAGGACGCATGAAAACCCTTGAGCTACTACAACACAATTACTGGTGGCCAGGAATGTATAGACACATCAAAGAATGGATCACAGGTTGCGCCACTTGCCAACAGATGAAAGTGAATACTCATCCAAACACACCGGCTCTTTTACCTATTGGATCTAAGATTCCAACAAGTGACACTGGATTTTATCACAGATCTACCCATTGCAGACGGATATGATTCGATTCTGGTCACGGTGGACCATGGTCTTACGAAGGGGGTAATTCTTACTCCTTGCAAGAAAACCATCAACACCTTAGGAACAGCCGATCTTTACATCTCAGAAATATTCAAACGCTTTGGACTACCAGATATACTCATCTCGGATCGAGGACCACAGTTTTCGGCTAAGGTCTTCCAGGAAATCAGGAAGACGCTAGGAATTGATCACAGAATGAGCACAGCTTATCACCCACAGACCGACGGAGAAACAGAACGTGTTAATCAAGAATTAGAAGTATACCTTTGTATATTTTGCACAAACGAACCTCACAGATGGAAACAACTACTCCCAATTGCTGAATTTGCTCACAATAATCGACATCACGACTCAGTTAAGGCTTCCCCATTTCAACTCATGTATGGGACAAACCCTGTTGCGCTACCGACGGCTGTGCAGAAAATGACAACTCCCGCTGCTGAGGAACGCCTACAGCTATTGAGAAAAGCTAGGGAAGAAGCGCTAGCAGCACATGAGCTAGCAAGTGAATTAGAACAAACCACAAGAGGGCTGTCGTAACACAGTTGGAACTCAGGAACGCTCATGCATCGTCACTAGCCAGACACCATTGATACCAGGACTCTCAGATATAGGCCCCGAACAACTCGTCACTACAACAGAAGTACTACTTAATCGGAAGAGAGTCTACTTCTCCATACACACAAGGCCTGGTGTACGTTCAGAACAAAGAGAAGAACTACGGTCCAAGAACTCTTGAAGGAGAATACAAGGAGGAACCACAACGACATACTCACCAGCAAATTTGGATTCATGGACATGACAGAGAAACATGAGGAACACATTGTTACCCCCAAACACCAAACTGAACTCACCGGTGGCACTGAGTTTCGAGTGACAAGAAGAGTCTAGGAGAATACGATTCTTGCACTAACAAAACGACGATGCCAGTGGATATCAAATCATAGAGAACAACAACAGATCGAGATCGATCTAGCCTTTGGGGACAAACCAAACAAGGAGAAGCTCGAAACAAGGCACAGAACCGAAACGCGAACCAGGAACACAGGATCCGAAACCTGAAACACCCAGAACCAAACAACACCAAGAAGGACATGTCAACGAAAAGGATACATCCTCAAAGGGATAAGGGAATCTCCATTAAGGAATTCAAGACAGCGTCTAGCAAAACACTTCATCAATACATTTGATGACATCTTTCGATCTTGACGAGGACGCTTCGACACATCGAAAAAGCAAATCAATATGTTCTCCTTCACTTAGGGAAGAACTAGACGATTGGAAAGCCATCTCGAGGAGATTAGAAGCAGCAGAAGCTGATTAAGGAAATCTGCAGAAGCGCATTCACGCTTCATGGGATAACTATGCGGTTTAAGGCGCGATTCTGAATGACTGGAGATCTGACAGCGCAGCCAGACCTGAACAATTAGATAAAGTCAAAGTGGGCAGAGACATTGATCCCTGCCTACATCAGAAATTCGATCGTCATACATTCACCGGAATTAACGGTTCATGGCGCAGCGCATTTACTTCTGTAAAGGACTCCCTGCATCAGTAGCAGAAAATCATCGAAAACCCACAGTCACCAGTATGGAAACAGCCTATAAGCTGCGAACTCTGCACAAGCTTGGGAGACCATGAAACTGATGAACTGATATCTGGATCAGGAGACACAAAGGGGCGTTTCAAATATAACGAAACAGAAACCCTCTACATCTGGATCAAGGGAATCAATGCTGTGACACAGACGCCTTTCAGATGCCCAAAAGGAGGAATATCGAAAACCGCAAGTGTTTCAGATGTGGAACACAGGACACATACCAGGATTGCCCAAACAAGGGGAACACCCAAACGTCGTCCTACAAGTCCTCCTCCCACAGAATCGCACAATCAGAACAGTAGAGGAAACGACCTCGAATGAATCACCGCCAACGCATTAGGGCGCGTCAAGAACTCCCAGATGAGGAGCGCGAGAATACTCTCCAGGAACTCGAATCTGAGGGTTTTAAGAAGGAGACGCCAGAAAGCGGTTGACGCCTCCAGATACCATTGAAACATTAGCACTCAACTCTGTAATTGTAAATTCCAATAATAACAAACGGATTTCCATTACTGTGCAAACGAACGCATAAACCCGCTGAAAATATTGCTGCTCCTTCGACTGTGAGCAGAAGGAAACTTCATTGATGAACGAATATCAAGAATATGATCTACCACAAAGGAACTCATCTGAAACAAACCGATTAGAGTCAGCCAACGCTGATGAACAATCAACCAGAACGGATTAATCACTCATTCGCAACTTTGCCTTACATACTCCTATTCAAGGAAAAAGTATCGACAACGGTTAATGCGATCACGAATTTAGGAGACAGAGATAATCTTTGGAATACCTTGGTTGGAACAACATAATCCTGATATCTGATTCGGCAAAAAGAAAAGCCCTCCGAATGAACAATGATTCAGAAGATACCAAACCCATTTGGCACCTGGCATTAGACAAACAAACCCTATCTCCTTTCATAGCCACCTTCATATTTCCTTTCTCAGGTAGCTATCATTTCATTCCCTTTATAGTTTCTTTTGTTCCCTGATCGTATATAAACCCCATGTACTGTAGAGTAACTCCAGTTCCAACTTAGACGAGTTTTGCTCTCAACAACAATTGACTTGAACACTCTTTCTCTCATCGTTCTCTAGACCTTCGTCATCGTTTGACTTAGCGTCTAGACCTTTGTCCAGTGACTGGGAGTGGACCGAGACTCTGCTTGTCGCTGTCGACTTAGAACGAATCACGACGAGGGCATCGTCCGTAACACTGATCTCATAAATGGACAAGAGGAGTTTGAAGTAGAAGTGATTCTCACGCATCGAAAACGCGGAGCAGGATATCAGTATTTGGTTAAATGGAAGGGATACGGCCCGAATGACAACTCCTGGGAACCCGAGTGCAATCTAAGCAATGCTCCAGATGTGTTGCAGGCATATAAACTCAGAAGATGGCTATGAAACCACATGTCTCAATATCACAACCACCAAACTCTCAAACAAAACATTCATTATACAAAAAGATACTGCTCCACCAGGGGACGATACTCCCCAAAACCTTATGAAAGCTTCAAAGGACAGATCATCACATTTCCCATTCCTCATCCTCTGATCACTCCTTTAGAACCGCCTCAATTAGTCAACTTCATCCGAACCCTAGCAACCCAACTAGTTACCTACAAGACTCCCAGACTTTCTAACAGACATGCAACGCACCCACAGGGACGTGTTGAAATCCCATTCAATGCCCGATTACACTACCTTCCAAAATATATGGACCTTACATTCGATCTGGAAGAACTACCATACTATCCAGACGCAATGTCACCCTACCTCCCTTTGCCCAACAGACCTTTAAATCATACCAACGATGTATACACCAAGGCGGCCCTCCGCCAAGAAGACCCTGCACTATTTGATTTTGCAGAACGGCTAGGAAATGCTAGCAAAGAAATGGAAATCTGCAGATGGGTTGCCACTCAATGACTCCCAGACGCAATCTCAAACCTCAACAGAGTACTCAAGAGTCTCGATTTCTTAGACACATTCGACAACACAGGCGGACCCACCATACCCAATTCACCCAAAAGCATTGCGCCACAGGATCTTATCCCTGAACTAGGCACAGATCACGAGAATGAAGTTTCCACCACTACCAGGGACGAGCTAAGTGAATCAGAAGAATCTGATGAAGAACTCAAATATGTTCCCAGCATCAGAGCATCCACATTTACTTATCGGTCCATGGATGGAGAACTCTGAACTGTCAATTGGGATGACGAAGTATTCAATTAAACATAAAAGGACGCCTCTGGCAGCATTAGATCCCCAATTTCATACACTTGCACAATGTTCTTCTTCATCACCATCGCCTACATTGCCACCCTCCTATTCACCCTGTTGGTCACTGCCTGTGGCCACTATTATGTCGACACCGCCTCCTTTGCCACTGTCGCCCATGATCTCCCACTTGAGGTCTTTGTCTCCACCACCATCACCATAGACGACTTCGACTTCGCCAACCTCCCCGCTCTTCACGAGCATCCTGAAGAACTCGCCACCACTCCAGCTTCCCCTACACATATACCCATCGTCCAACCTCACAACACTATGCTCAACAACGTCAGCAAGAATCTCGCTAACCTCATCACGTATTTCAACATGTTTTCTGAGCCCCTCGATTTTGTCACCACCCTCACTCTCACCACCAACCCCCACTCGCTCACTTACGACGAATGGGATGCAACACTCACACAAGCCAAACAGATCCAGAGAGCGATTCAAACAGTGCAATGGCGGATGGAAACAGCAGAAAAGGATGCCAAAAACATCATTGAGTGGTTAGAGTCTAGACAGGATCACGGCTGGACAAATTCTTGGTAGAAGTCGGTGACTTCTCGCATACAAAGGGGGTAATGTTACAGTTTCTTCTTTCGTTTCGTCTTCCTGTTTCATGTATCGTTTCATATCCATCATTTCTCCTTAAAGCTGCACATCGTACTGCCTGGACACTATCTCCTTTCATAACTACCTTCACATTTCCTTTCTTAGGTAGTCACTGCCTCACTCCCTGTATAGCTTCCTTTGTTCTCTAATCGTATATAAACCCCATGTACTGTAGAGTAACTCCAGTTCCAACTTAGACAAGTTTTGCTCTCAATAACGATCGACTTCAGCACTCTTCTCTCATTGTTCTCCAAGACCTCTGTCATCATTTGGCTTAGTGTCTAGACCTTTGTCCAGTGGCTGGGAGCGGACCGAGACTCTGCTTGTCACTGTTGACTTAGAATGAACCACGACAAGGGCATTGTCCGTAACACTCAAGTGCTCTATTAAGGTTTGAGATTGTATCTGGGATTCGTAGGGTAGTAACCCATCTGTATATTTCTATTTCTTTACTTGCACATTTCAACTGTTGAGCAAAATTGAAGGGGTGACAAAGTGTCCAGATAATACAGTAGTTCTTCTGGATCAAATGTGAGATCCATATATTTCAGAAGGTAGTGTAATTGGGCATTGAATGGGATTTCAACATGTCCCTGTGGGTGCATCAAATGTCTGGTGGAAAGTCTGGGAGTTTTGTATGCAATTAGTTGGGTTGCTTGGGTTTGGATGAAATTGATTAATCAAGGTGGTTCTAAAGGGGTGACTGGTGGGTGATAGATGGGAAATGTAATGATTCGTCCTTTAAAACTTTCATAAGGTTTTGGAGAGTATGGTCCTTGAGTGGAACAATATTTTTTTGTGTATTGGATGTTTTGTTTGAGAGTTTGGCAATTGTGATAGCGAGACATGGGGTTTCATAATTGTCTTCTGAGTTTATATGCTTGTAGGACATCCGCAGCATTACTCAGGTTGCACTCAGGTTCCCAGGAATTGTTGTTTGGACCGTATCCCTTCCATTTAACCAAATATTGATATCCTGCTCTGTGTTTTTGATGTGTGAGAATTGCTTCCACCTCAAACTCTTCTTGTCCATTTACAAGATCAGGGGGCAGAGTAGTGTAGTTCAGTCCATGCATTTCAGTTTCCCTATATGATGTAAGGAGTGATGTGTGAAAGGCTGGGTGGATGCATCATTGTTTCAGTAACTTGAGCCTATACATTACTGGTCCTAGCACTTGTTCAACTATGAAGGGTCCTTCTCATTTAGGCACTAGTTTCCTAGACTGATATGGAATATTGATATTCCTGTTTTTGAGCCATACTTTGTCTCCTTGTTCAAACTTGATTGCTTTGTCCCTGACTCGTCATGCAACCATCTGCCTTGCTAGCTCATGCGCAGCTAACACTTCTTCCCTGGCCTTTCATAATAGTTGTAGGCATTCCTCTGCAGCAGGCATTGTCATTTTCTGTACTGCAGTTGGTAGCGCAACAGGGTTTGTTCCATACATGAGTTGAAACAGAGAGGCCTTGACTGAATTGTGATGTCAATTATTGTGAGCAAATTCAGCAACTGGGAGTAGTTGTTTCCATCTGTGGGGTTCATTTGTGCAGAATATTTGAAGGTACACTTCTAATTCCTGATTAATGCATTCTGTTTCTCTGTCAGTTTGTGGATGATAAGCTGTGCTCATTCTATGATCAATTCCTAGTGTCTTTCTGATTTCCTGGAAGACTTTAGCTGAAAACTGTGGTCCTCAGTCTGAGATGAGTATATCAGAGAGTCCAAAGCACTTGAAAATTTCGGAGATGTAAAGGTCGGCTGTTCCTAGAGCATCAATGGTTTCCTTGCAAGGAGTAAGAATTACCCCCTTTGTAAGACCATGGTCCACCATGACCAGAATCGAGTCATATCCATCAGCAATAGGAAGATCTGTAATAACATCCAGTGTGACTTGTTGGAAAGGGTGAGTTGCTTTGGATCCAATAGGTAGAAGAGCTGGGGTGTCTGGATGAGTATTCACTTTCATCTGTTGGCAAGTGGCGCAACCTGTAATCCATTCTTTGACGTGTTTATACATTCCTGGCCACCAATAATCGCATTGTAGAAGTTTGAGGGTTTTCATGTGTCCTGGGTGTCCTGAGGTGAGCAATTCATGAATTGTTTTGACAATCTGTGTCCTGAGCATTCCAACATCTGGGATGTATGCTCTGTCAATATATCGAATGATTCTGTCAACAAATGCCCAGTCCTGGAGCTTAGATTTAATTGGTGGAATGTGTTGAGTTTTGATAACTTCAATAATTGTGCATCCAAAGCCATCAAGGGATGTAGCATCTCTAATTTTTTGAGCTAGCAATAAGACAAATGAATTTGTTGTCTGGTAACATGGTTACATCATCTGGGGTATTGTTGTCTTTCATATGATTGGGTTGGCAGGATAAAGCATCTGCTTCAAACATTTTGGTGCTGGGTACATGTTCAATTTTCAGGTCAAATTCCGAGGGCGTCATGGACCATCGTGCTTGGCAAGGGGTTAACTGTTGAGGTGACCAATAGAATAAAAGATTTTTATGATCACAGTGAACCACTATTGGATGTGGCAACCCATGAAGTAGATGTCGCCATGCCTGTAGTCCTTTAATGATTGCGAGTAATTCTTGATTGTAAATCTGGTAATTCTGTTCTGTAATTGTCAAGGCATGGGAAATGAACCTGCATGGGTGAAGCATTCCAGTTGTATTTGCTTGTTTCAGTACTGCTCCAGTAGCTTTGTTTGAGGTGTCTGTCTGAAGAATAAATGGTTGGGTAGGATCTGGCATGCATAAAACAGGCATGGAGGAGAATCTGTGCTTGAGTTCTTCGAATGCAGTCTGACAAGTGGATGTCCATTCAAAAAGCAAACCCTTCTTTGTCAAATCTGTTAGTGGCTTTGCTATGGTGGCAAAATTGCCAATGAATCTTCAATAGAAGTTTCCAAACCCAAGGAAAGATCTGACTTGTTTGACCATTATTGGTGTTGGCCAATTGCAAATTCCTGCAAGTTTAACAGGGTCCATCTGGATGTGTCCAGGTGTGATGATCATGCCAAGAAATTTGACTTCCTGAACACAAAATTTGCACTTTTCAAGTTTTAAGAACAAATTGTTTTCCTGTAGATGTTTCAAGACACGCTCTGTAGGCTCCTGCATTTCTTCTTTTGTTTTTGCACAGATCAAGATGTTGTCCATATAAATGATAAGCCATCCTTTGTTAATCATATCTTGGAAATACTTGTTCATCATCGTCTGGAATGTTGACGGAGAATTGCAAAGACCAAAGAACATGACTGTTGGTTTGTATAATCCTCAATTGGTTATGAATACTGCTTTCCATTTGTCACCTTCCTTGATTCAGATGTTGTTATATCCCCAGTGCAAATCAAGTTTGGTGAAATAGTTTGCACCTTCTAATTTTGTCATTAAATCAGAAACCAAAGGTAACAGATAGGCATTCTTGATTGTCCACTCATTTAGGTATCAATAGTCCTGACAAGGTCGAAGTGTGCCACTTTCTGTTTTAGAGATGAAGAAAAATGGTGATGCCTGCAGTGATTTAGACAGTTGAATGTATCCTTTATCAAGTTGTTCCTTAATCCATTTGTTGAGGGTTGACTGTTCTTTTAGTGATAGTGGGTAGATTTTGTTGACTTTTGGTGTAAATCCTGTTTTGAGTTTGATTGCATGATCCCATGGGTGAGAAGATGGGAAACACTCTGATGCTTTCTTCTCAAAGGTTGCTTGCCAAGGTGAGTATTCAGAAGGTAAAACAGTAGGCGCTTCATCTCACTTTGCTTGGTGTTCAAGTGCCTGTGATGCTGATGTTTTTACCCTAATCCAATATTCATCTTCTCCCCATTGTCAGGTATCTAATGCCATGTGCCAAATAGGTTTGGTATTTTCTAAATCATTGTCCATTTGGAGGGTTTTCTTTTGCCAGTCAATAGTGGATTATGTTGTTCTAACCAGGGTATTCCAAAGATTATTTCTTGATTGCCTAGATTGGTGATCCATAACCAGTTGTTGTACATCCTTCCTTCGATAGAATAGGTAAGACATGTGCGATGGGTGATTAATCCGTTCTGATTGATTGTTCTGTTGGTGTTTTTGACTCTACTTGGCTGTTTTAAGAGTTCCTTTGGTAGATCTTTCAATATTTGTTCATTGATAAAGTTTCCTTCTGCTCCACAATCAATGAGAGCAGATATTTCAGCGGGTTTACAGGCTGTTTGCACAGTTATGGAAATCTGTTTGTTATTATTGGATTGTACGATTACAGAGTTGAGTGCTAACTGTTTAATTGTGCTGGAGGCATCAACCACTTTCTGGCATCTCCTTCTTAAAAACCCTTGGATTTGAGTTCCTGAAGGGTGGTTTCTCATTCTTTCTCATGGAGTCCTTTCAACAAGGCCCTAATGTGTTGGGCAGCTGATTCATTTGAGGTTGTTTCCAGTACTTTACACTCCCCCACATGTCCTTGTGGAGTCCAGGTAAACTCCCTGGACTCCAGGGAATGTCCAGGTCAAGTCCAGGCCAAAATGCAAATTGTGCATGGACTCCATGCTTGGTCCTGCTGGACTCCAGGTGCAGTTCAGGCTATGCACAAAAAGGTGTTTAGACTTATGTCTTACATCTCCCTGAGGATCAATCAAGGTAGTATGTATGTATTGGATGTTGTATGTGTGCCTAGGAAGCATACTTGAAGAAATCAAGTAAGAGGATCTACCTGGAGTTCCTGTGGACTCCCTGTGGACTCCTTACAATTATCATTTTTCTCACTACTCTGATAATCATTCTCACTACAAAATACATTAAAATTACAAATTCTCATCATCCTCATCATCCTCATCCTCATCACTTTCATTCTCTTCTTTCTTTTCCCTTGCCTTTTGTCTCTTCAAAACTTGAATTGTATGATAGAACAGCATTGTATGCAAGAACCAGTCAAAATTTCCTGATGTCATCCTTTTCAGGATTGACTCAAAACCACCTAGCCATGCATTCAGTTGCTCACAGGCTTGAGTGTTGAATGCTCTCTTGTAATATAACTGCCCCTGTGGAGTTCTCCCTATAATGACCAAGCTGGGTGCTGATCCATTCAAAGGTGCAGGATTGCACCAAGTCTGGCACAAGTCATCCGTTGCATGACGGTTGATGTAGTGGTATGCATCAACAATAAACCTGCTTGTGTCTAGCCACTCCTGCAGCCTAGGATCATTCACACATTTGCACAACACCATGCAGGCTTTGTCAATACAAACATATGCAGGCCTTTGGTTTTTTTCAGGGTATACTGATCCCAAGAAGTTCAGTATGTTAGTTGGTGACTCAGCCTTGTCAAACTTATCCCAAGCCACCACCACACCACATGGAGCACAGAGTGTCTCAACACAGTATATCCTTGGTGGAATGAAGCAATCCCTGCCTCTGGTTTCCTGCTCTTCTTCATCATGAGGGTGCACCCAATGTGGTGCTTGAGGTGTCCAAGGCACTGTGTCACCAGGCCCTCCTGTAACCACCCATGACCTGTTTCCTATGATTCATTAGGTGCCTCCTCCACTTCCCTTGGTGCTGTTCACAGGCAAGGGTTCCTGCTACATTTGCATTCTCACAATTAGCAGCATGGCATTTACCTCCATGTGAGAGTTCATGGAATGGACAGTAGACACCACCATGGGCATTGCCTAAATCTGCACTGCAATCTTCAAATGCACAGTGTGTATACCCCATCACAATACCATCCACTACTACCATTTTAACAGGGGCAGCTTCTTCCACTTCATCAACTTCTTGTATTCTTCTCTGCCCTTCAAATGGGAGGTCCCTGTCATCTACCCCAACCATATCTGCTTCATTTGCATTGGCTTCTAGAACCACTTCTGCAGTACTCCTGTACTTGTGTGTGCACTCAGAGCAAGAGTGTTGATCAGCTGATCTGATAACACCACCTTCTCCCAATACATCAAATGCCTCTCTGGTCACTTGATCAATTGGTAGGCCATCCATGATTGTTAAATTGGTTTGTGATGCAGATGCAATAAGGCGAATTGACTCCTGCACAAATGCTTGCCATACATGTCTCCTGCTTATTTTTGCTGAGTTGTCCATATTAAAGGCATTATTCCAGAACTCTGCATATGCTGCAGCTGATGCATGGAGGTTGTATATCCCACTCAAAACTGCATTGGAGAATGCCCTGTCCACCCAGAGACTTTGTTCAATTTTGATATATTTTGCAGAGTTCAAATATACCCTTTCACATTTAGTATCATGTTCAAGCTTTGCTCTTTCATGATCAGCATAATAAATGGTCTTGCATCCTTTGCAGTGTCCTGAGAGCAGTGGTGTGTTGTCATACACTACAAAATTTCTTATCAACCTTACATGGGGCACATCCCTTGCTCTGGTCCACTGGTATAATGACTTTCTTTGGCAAGCCAGTGTCCTACAGGTGGGGGTTTCTGGACATAAAGTGTAAACTGCATGGACTTTTTTGTTTGAGACTGGCTTTAATTTAGCTTTGAATTTTCCTGACTTGTTGAGTGGATTTAACCCTAATAGCCTTGCAAGTCCATCCAACTTTAATTCAATTGTGATGGTGATCTGATGATCTGAGCTCTCTGCTTCCATATCAGATTCTTTCAACAGGGAAGCATCTTCTTTCTCTAGTCTCTGTTTTACTTCACCTGCCAAACTCCTGATCCATCCAGTTGCCAATGTGCTTCTTGCTTGATCTGAAGATCTTTGACAAAAATGCAAATTCAGAAGATCTGTGTTCTCAGTCACAGTGAAAAGTAGCATCAGCACTGTTGACAATGACACAGATGAATCAAAATTCTCTTCAATGTACTTGCTGAATATTGAGAAAGGTATATCTGTTGTTCAAGGGGTGCAGCAGCAACTAAAGGCAAACTTGTGATAATCTCTAGCCAAATCCAGACCATCAAGAACTTGAGAAAATGATTGAGCATAACAAAAAAACAACTTTGATATTGTTACATTACAACCCCCAGACAAAGAGCAGTACTATTCCACCTACTTATGCTTCTTTTTGGTAGAATCTTCTTTGGCCTTATTCTTCCCTTTCCCTTTGCAACCTGTTTCCTCCGTTCCTTTTCCTTCATCAAGTCAGAGAATGTATAAGAAGTTTGAGTTGCTCCCAAACTTCCTCATCAGGCAGACCTTCTCCTTCCCCTTCAAGCCAATCCTTCAGTATGGGATAGTGTGCAATGTCATGAAATGCCTGAGTCATGTAGTTATGCCAGTAACTCTTGGACACAAACAACTCAATGATGTTTGTGGCATTTGGCTTCTTGATGTCAGCAGGCCATGTCCCATCTTTAACCATCCATCTCATGGTATCTTGGGCTTTGAGACACTCTTTGTACTTGGCATAATTAAGCCTTATGCCAGGATTCTTCTGTGACTGAGCCAAGTGCTCAGTGATATTGAGAATGGTGATAAGTTCACGCTTTGACAAGTCCCCTTCTTTGGTAGCAGCTTTGCTCAGAAGGGCTGCAGGACCAGGTTTCTCAGCAGGAGCTGCAAATATATCCCTCCCCTCAGCACAAACAGACAGTGCAAACTGATCATTGTCAGTCACCCATGAAACTGGTTTACCATCTTCCACAGCATGATTAAAACAACCTTTGAGATTCCAACTCCCTCCCTCATGCACATAAATTCAATAGTTATTGTGCCTTACAGGGGAATAGTCCCTTGCCAACTTTTCCAGAATTGGTCCCAATGTAGGCCCAGCCTCAGTGTTGAAAGTGAAAGTAGGCTTATGCTGAGATGGTTTGTGAGAAAGGTCAGAAAACAATTTGATAGTTCCTTTAGCAAGGATATGAGGTTCCAATAAATCATCTGCATCACCCAGATTTAGCACATTGCCTATAGCTCTGCCCTCAACACTCCTCCTGTGACCCTGGAAGAACCCTTGGGAGGGGAGAGACCATCTCAATATCCCCAGATTTTTCAAGCCCCAAGTTGTCCAAAGCAGAAGCAATTTCACCAGACCTCTCAGGCCCATCCTGGTCATCACTACCCTCCATTTCTTCAATATCTGCAAGTGCATCCTCCACATCTACCTTCTTTGAACCTGCAGCAACATCCTCATCAGCAGATAGATCCTCAGCACTGTCACTATCATCAGATTCCTCATCAGATTCCTCATCAGATTCTTTTCCCCCCTGCTCTTCCTCCTCATCTGCTAGATGTTCACAATATGATTTAGATTGAGGTGCAGAAAATGGCAAGTAGTGTACTCCATGTTTGTGAGGTGGAGGAGCAACTGAGATTTTCTTACTTTTTAAAAGTTCCTCTGATTTGTAATGGCAGGTATTGGTTATTAAAATAAGTAAATACAACACTCATACTTGGTAGGTGCTTTTGTTGAAGTTCCCTTGTTTTTTTGAACATGATATGTTCTATTTGTAAGTAGGGCAAGGGCATGCATTGAGTAGAAATGGAATTACATGACAGTTATACAATGATCAAGTTGTAAATATACAAATTAATATAATACAGCAGCAGTGGTACAGAGGACAGGGCAGAGGGTGGGGCAAATATACAATTTAACATAATACAGCAGCAGGCATGGTACAGAGAAGGTTGGGTTAAATATACAAATTGATAATATGGGGGGGGGGCAGGTGGTGGGCAGTCATTGGGCAGTGGGCAGATTGCACAGGGGGGTGGGCGGTTGCGGATGGTTGTCAGGTGGTGGGCAGTCATTGGGCAGTGGGTGGGTCACACAGGGGGTGGGCGGTCGTGGATGGTTGTCAGGTGGTGGGCAGTTGTTGGGCAGTGGGCGGGTCGCACAGGGGGTGGGCAGTTGTCAGGTGGTGGTGGTTGGGAGGCAGGTTGCACAGGAGGGTGGGTGGTTGTGGATGGTCATCAGGTGGTGGGCAGTTGTTGGGCAGTGGGCAGGTCGCACAGTGGGGTGGGCAGTTGTGGATGGTCATTAGGTGGTGGGCAGTCATCGGGCAGTGGGTGGGTCACACAGGGGGTGGGTGGTTGTGGATAGATGTTGGACAGGGCAAGGGGGTGGTTGGCAGGTGGGTGGTCATTGGGTGGGTGGCTGTTGGATGGGTGGTCATTGGGTGGGCAGTCATCAAAAAGGGAAGGTGGGTGGTCATCACAAAGGGAAGGCGGGTAGTTGTCAGATGGGTGGCCATTGGAAGGTGGGTAGTCGTCGGATGGGCAGTTGTTGGAATGCGACAGTTGGGTGGTCGTCATAATGCGACAGGTGGGGGGTGGCAACAAGGAGAGTACGTGGCTGGGGGAGAGCAGGGGAGCAGATAGGAGAGTAATTGTCAGAATGTATTAGAAACAATGAAAAAAACATATGCTTGACTGGGTGCTTTATTTGACATCCCCATTTCCTCCCTGGCTCACGCCATAGATGCTTTGCTGTTGTTGAGGGCAAATGGTGGCGGTTAGCAGCTGAAAAGCAGCTGAAAAAAAAACCTTACTGGTTGGCAGGTACTTTGCTATCGTGGGTTGGGTTAGGGTGGACCAAGGAACAAGTGGCACACTACACACCATTGCTTTCCTTGTTTTGTTCACTTTTCTCCTTCATTGTTGTCTTCATGGCCATCAAAATTGTTGTCATTGTTGTTGTCCTCCTCCTCATGTCATTTCTTTGATGCCTTGATTGATTTGTCCAATAAAACAGACATGGCATGCTTGCGACCACTGCAAGTCTTCCTCAGTGACAGGGTACCTGGGTGGGGTGGGGACTTCATTGCGTGGTGCGATGATGGTGTGGCAGTGTGCAGGCTGTGTTGGACAAAAATGGAATGATTAGTCATCCTGCCAAATGTGATATGTTACACAGTAATGTCACACAGTAATGTCACACAGTAGCCAACAGCACGTCGTGACGGCCATTGTGACACATGTGACACATGTCACAAACATTTGACCTGAGTGCAGGCTCTGAGCAGCACCTGGACTCCAGCCAGTCCCCGGACAGTCCAGGGACAGGGACTCCTTGCAAATCCAGGTAAAGTCCAGGGAATATGTGTGATAGTCCAGGTGGACTCCAGGTCAAGTTTGGCTGGGGTTCCCTGCCAAATGTTGGGTTGTGGAGATGCAAGGACAGTCCAGGTAAAGTGCCTGGAGTCCAAGTGGAGTCCATGTGGAATGCGTGGCTTAGTGTAAAGACCTCCATTTTTCCTCCCTCCAAAATTGAGGTTGGAGTCCAAGTGGAGTACTAGGAGTACTAGTACTCCACTCAGACTCTGAGAATCTCCAGGGGGGGAGAGTAAAGTGCTTGAATATTGGCAGATAGCTGCAGTACCCACAGTACTGACAGTGAATCTGCAGTGACTTGGCAATACACTTGGCAGAATGTTGGCAGATAGCTGCAGTGCCCACAGTACCCAGTGCTGACAGTGAATCTGCAGCAAATTGGCAGAATGTTGAAGGACTCACAGACTGTGGCAGTACTGCACAGTGCTGTACAGAACATATACCTTTCTGCCAGGCTTCTGTGGAGTTCTGTGGGTCTCTGTGGGTTCTGTGGGGTTCTGTGGGGTTCTGTGGGGCTCTGTGGGGCTCTGTGGCTTATTGTACTCAGACTGTGGCAGTGCTGCACAGAACATATACCTTTTCTCCAGGTCCTGTGAGGCTCTGTGGGTCTCTGTGGGTGTTACGACTCTGGACATTTTCTCTTATTTTATACTATTTTTCTATATTTTATCTGGAGGCCTACAGACGCTTGGAGGGATACCAATACGCATAGGGGCTTGAGGGGATCCATTATGGAAGGACTGGTTAGGTAAGCCATGGGTGGCTGTACGAAGGTCTAGGCATAGGGGTCCGGGCGAGTCTGGCTATGGAGGGGTCTGGAACGTTGCTGCACGTACACAGCCTTGGAGGCAGTGTAGTCTGTGCACACAGACCAGGACCAAAGGTATATAAGGAGGGCGTATCCGTAGGTAGGGGTCCTAAGACTCTAGATAGTTTGCTCTCACCCAGCTTACTTTTCTATTGTGTCGAATCTATTCTCTTCTCCTCCATCTTCTCGAGTGAGACCTGTGGTTGTGTGGGACTAGTCCTAACATAATCTAGAGTCTTTACTACCACACCTCTTGCCGTCGTTGACAACCACCTCAGGCATCATTTGCTCACTGTTGTGCGCGTCCTTGACGAGTTCCCTCAAGCCTGCGTGATGGACCTCGGTACACGTTACACCACGTGACTACTGAGCCGCTCTCGAGGATCATCATCGATGCCGACAACAGATAGACTCGCTGATCGTTATCAGTGACTACTACCGAAAGGTTGCTGTCAACACAAAACATTTGGACGAGAATAGTCCTGTGAGATTGAAAGTGCGGGCAGGCACTGGTCTACAGGCTATACCATTTGTTCGGAAAAGCTCAGGAACGAGCAAAAGCAGTCCACTAGCATGCCGTGTAGCAAGGAGAACAGTCTTGAGATACCAATTACGTATCAGATCTAACGATCTGAGCACAAGGACACTCGAGTGAAGCCCCAGGCACCACGCTTCTGGGTCAGTTGGTGGAACTAAATCGAAGAATTGAGTGCGGGTGCGTTATTGACCGCATCAAAGAATATCTGCATTTGGAAGTGCGGATATAGAAGAAGAGACAACAGCCTTTTTACTTAAAAGGTCTAAGGCAACAACAAGGAACGCAGTCATGGCTTCCTTATTCAACTTTATCATCCCCCGCGCTGGCCTCACTCTTGTGCAGGTTGGCAAACGATTCGCTATCGAATGGGCGCAGGAGTGCGCAGAAGAAATCACTCGGTCGGTCATAGTTTCTACCGACAACAGGCAACGCGACGCCCACGTTCGGGCATATTACACATGGCACAAGGCGCAGTATAGGGAGCGTCGTCTCCAACAACGACAACGTGCGTTTCAGCTGTGGCAGCTGGAACAGGAATCCCTCCGCGAACAGGAGGAAGCCTGGGAAGAGTTACTCAGGCAACGCCAGGACGAGCGCCAGTATCAGAAGAAGGTCGAGCAGGAGCTCGAACAGATGGAAAAAGACAGGCAGACCCTGGAGGGGCTGCTCCACAATATGGATCCCGAATCGGAGATCCATCAACGACTGTTTGACATGCCGTCGAACATCCAGCTCTTGCTGATGGACTGGAATATAATCACTCTACGACACAACGGCTTGGTCTTGTCAGCCAAGGAGCGGAATCGGCTCATGCACGCCGAAAACGGGAACATTAAAACCCATAGCTACAACAGAGCGACTGCGGAGATCGCTAACCAGGAACGATTGGATGGGAAACGACCCGATCCATATATGAAGGCACGCCTAAAGCGGAAGGACATGCCTACACGATATAACACGCCATTCCTGGTATCACCGCTCGTTATGAAGAATGACCCTGGCACATCACCCCTGCTGGGACTCGCAGATTTCCTCAAACTCATTGGGGAAAACACCACATACACGGAGAACTGGGTCAGCACCCTGGTTCATCCAATATTACCAAGCGCGCCCGTCACGGATATCCACGAGGAGAAACCATGGCAAAGGAGCAGGTACTGCTACATGTACCTGTTCAAACGAGAATTCTATGATAAGTTCAATTGGCCAGCCTGGCCAACCGTGACTCAGATCCTGTCCTGGGAACCCGAGATGCGTGACAAAACCATCAAGTTCGGTCTCCAGGACCACCATGAAAATGACATGTTTCATGTCATCGAGAAAGCCGCACTGCGCCCCCATGAAGACGAGTCCTATACTTGGAAGGACATGAAACTGATGGAAGGCCGTAGCAAATACAATAAATTCGCCCGATTTGGCGGACAAAAAGAGTCCAAGAAAGGGAAGGCACGAGCCTCCACAATTTCGTCCTGGGTTGCAGGACAGCCATCAACCGTGCGCTCAACAACAGCGCCCATGTCATACGCCCAAGTGGTAACTGCTAAATCTGGACCTAGCAAGTCGCTGACCAGAACTGCAGGGGCAGACGCCAATTGGTACAACGGTACCATCCCTTGTGCAGCGGATTGGGAATCCACAGATCCTGAACCCAAGCAGGGGTTCAATGAGGAAAAGCAAAGGACGATCAACAACTGGAAGCGGGAAGTCAAAAAGGAAATAGCCATTCCTTACCCATATCCACGTCCTGCCCATACAAAGCACGCATTGCATCTGGATGTACCCGGATATTGTTACCTCATTTTAATTAAAAATCAATTTTGGGACATGTATGAATGGCTGGCGTTTCCACAAATCCAGGAAATCAACTCGTGGGACTACAATCTTTGTAACACCCATGGACATGTGAACATCCGACGCATATATGGATACAATGACTGTTACCATATTGAGCGTGTGCCAAAAGGACCTAAGGGATGGGACATGATTGCGTCACTAGTACGGTCTGGCAATGATCGAAAGCATATAGGCGCGATTGAATGGGATGCCGGCGCTGACCGCTATTTCAAAAGACCACGAACGGCATTCTTGCATAATCGAATCCTGGGTTATTGTTATCTAATCCTGATCAAGCATAGGTATTGGGATGCCTTCAATTGGCCTGCGTTCCCTACTGTCGACAAAATACTATCCTGGCAACCTGCTTATCGAGAAAGTACCACCATCATTGAAACAACAATGATGCCAGAACTCGAGCGAATTCATGTGTCTAGCCGAGAACATGGAATGCACGGCTGGGAAGAAATGTACCGGTTGCAAGGCAATGGGTTTGGACAATACACCATGGGCGCATCAAGGAACAACAACCTGACACAGTTCTTGAGTCGGGAGATCTGCCGAATTAGATTTAATCTCCCTGGGGACCACCCCAATAGGCGCTTCCAACAACAAGTGCAAATGGTGGTCAAGGTTTTCGATCACATGACACCCGCGATACCCGGATATTGCTACTTAGTATTATTCAAAGAGGAATTATGGAATCGGTTCGAATGGCCTGCGTTCCCTACAGCACACTGGGTAAACCAAATTGACCCGGCTTATCGATCCGAGCAACTGGTAAAGTTCCAAGTGGTTCGTCAAAATAAATGGGTTGGATTCCAGGTGCGAACCAGTGTCAATGGGACAAACGGGTGGCCAATGATCCAGGCGATCGTCAATGGGGATCTCGGACATGTGGAAATAGGATTTGGTTGGACCAATACAATGACCGCATACCTACATGCGGCCATCAATCAGTACAACTACTATTTCGGACCCAATGCAAATCCAAGACCGGAGCCACTGACTGTGGCAGGGGGAGCAACTCCACAACAGGTGGCCAAACGAGACGAAGCCATCCAAGAATGGACCGAGGGGACCACCCAAATGGCGGCACACATGGGGAATCTGGTGCAACAAGCAGTAACCGAGTATCAGAACACCCGACCCCCCCCACCTAGCAGGTCATTGGTGAAACTGGAGTTACCAGATCACTTTGAAGGTGATGCGGCGCAAGTAGATGCCTGGTGCAGAGCCATGGATGTGTATTTCGAGCTGGCACACGAAAACAACTATGGCCGGCGCATCTACATCACCCTCGGACGGATCAGAAAAGGAAAAGGTGATCGAGCGGGAACATGGGCAGCGGTTAAATTAAAAGAACAAATCGACAGTGATACCGATTTCAACCAGAAGGTTGTCGAGGAAGGCTGGCCGGCTAATTTATCCTACCAGCAACGAAGGGAAGGACATTTTGTCCCTGCCTCTATAGGAGTGGCTGCGCACTATCTTCGCAATCCTCAAACCCTAAAACCTCCCTTTTTGGGATGGGCAGATCTGAAACAGCAAATGCATGAGTTCTTTATGTCTAAAGAAACTCGGGAACATGCCGTTGAACAAATCCAGAAGCTGCAACAAGGAAGTCAGGCCATCAAGGATTATATAATCGAATTCAAAGCATTGTTACCTCTGACAGGATGGAATGCCAGCGCCGCCAAGGACCATTTCCAAAAAGGGTTAAATCCAAACCTAGGGTTTGAATTGATCCGGGTTGGAGATCTCGATGCAGGGGATACCTTGGAACGGATCATGGAATGGGTCACGGAGTTGGCACATGCCTACTGAAGAGCGCGGGACGCGTATGGTGATCGACAAAAGAAGACACCATTTAAAGAAGATTACCAAAAGGCGCAACTGGTAGCGCGAACCTACAAACCAGCTCAGGCGTCAACATCCACTCATGACTCAAACGCAATGGATGTGGACAAAGTCAAACGCGCACCAGGCGCATGTTATAACTGCGGAAAGAAGGGTCACTTTGCAAGGGAATGCAAAGAACCAAAGAAACATACATGGGCTGAGAAAGGAAAAGGCCATGTAAGAGAAGTAAAAATTGAAGAGCTCACAGAGGAGCAATGGAAAGAATGGGGAAAGGAGAAGGGTTTTGGCGACAGCCAGTAGGCACGCGCTCCGCGCTGCTGGCTAATAGAGTTTCGGTTTCGGACAATGATTCTTGTGTAAAATTACCAGAATTATTATATGAATGTTCTCCTCTCATTCACCGAATTCGAAATCCAAGTGTGAGCGTCAAAACAAATTGGCTAAACCCATGGACCCCTGAATGGGTGATGAGACGAATCTGGCAGGAAGATAATGAAACTGCGGTTCGTTGTTTGAAAGAATGGGTGCCAACTAAACGAGTCAACAAGGTCAATGCCAAACTGGTAAATGATCTCAATAAATTATCAGAGCAAGAGGCCTTATGGAACCTGACGCAACTACGTCAACAACTAGTTCATGCCACGGGCAAACAGGAAGTGGACCTACATTGTGTATTAACAACAATAGATATGGGGGAAACCATTAATGTGCTAGCCCTAGTGGATTCAGGATGTACAGGCTCTTGTATTAACGAGGAATTTGTGGAGCGACACAAATTAAATAAACGACGGCTTATAAAGCCATTACCAGTCTACAATGCGGATGGGTCCCAGAACTCAATGGGAAGCATTGAATACATGACACAATTTAAGCTGCAAATTGGGGATCATGAAGAAATAATCGAATGCAGTGTGGCGCGTTTGGGGAAGACAGATCTGTTCCTAGGTCACGATTGGTTGAAGCACCATAATCCGGCCATTGACTGGAAACGAAAGGAAGTTAGATTTACGTGGTGTCCAGGAACTTGCTGGACGGCATCACAAGTAGAAGAACCAGAAGATGAGTCAGATCCAATGGAACAACTACAGGAAGGCGAACGATTATTGGCTATTGACATTGGGGAACCAGAGCTACAACTCCGCTTGGTGGCAACCAATATCACTGCCAAAGAATCCGAAGCTGCCCAAAAACGCACATTGGAGGAGGTAGTGCCCAAACACTACTTAGAACACCGAAAGGTCTTTGAAAAGGAGACCTTTGACGAATTACCACCGCGATGACCATGGGACCATGCAATAGAACTTATACCTGGATCTAAACCAGTGGATTGCAAGATATATCCACTTAATCGGGATGAACAGGCACAGTTGGATGAATTCCTGAAAGAAAACCTAGAATCAGGACGGATTCAACCAAGTAAATCTCCCATGGCGTCCCCCTTCTTCTTTGTGAAGAAAAAAGATGGAAAATTACAACCGGTGCAGGACTACCGCCAATTGAATGAAATGACGATAAAAAACCGGTACCCATTGCCACTCATTGGCGAGTTGGTGGACAAGTTGTCCAAGGCAAAGATATTCTCCAAAATGGACATTCGCTGGGGATACAACAATGTTCGCATTAAGCAAGGCGACGAGTGGAAAGCGGCATTTAGGACCAACAGGGGCCTTTTCGAACCGTTAGTTATGTTCTTTGGGTTAACGAATTCCCCAGCAACATTCCAAACAATGATGAACGATATCTTCCGACAAGAAGTTGCGGAGGGATGGGTGGTTATCTATATGGATGACATATTGGTGTTCTCATCTACACAAGAGGAACATACCAAACACGTCAACCGCATTTTGGCAAAGTTAGAAAACCACAAATTGTCATTGAAACCCGAGAAGTGTTGGTTCGACAGACCAGAAATCGATTTCCTGGGTTTGGTAATCAGTGAAGACTCCATCCATATGGAGGCTGGCAAAGTTAAAGCAATCGCAGAATGGCCGACACCAACATGTAAAAGGGAATTGCAGCAGTTTCTGGGTTTTGTGAACTTTTATCGACAATTTGTGGAAGGATTTGCATCAACGGCAAAACCATTAACTAAGCTGACCGGAAAGGATGAGTGGCTTTGGACTGAACTACAGGACTCAGCCTTTCAGGGACTGAAAGACCTTGTGGTGAGGGAGGTTGTACTCAAAATCCTGGACGATGAGGGTCAATTTCGCATTGAAGTAGATGCATCGGATTTTGCAATTGGTGGAATTTTATCACAGCAGGGGAAGGATCAATCCTGGCGACCGGTGGCTTTTATTTCCAAAGCCTTAAATGATGCGGAATGAAACTATGAAATTTACGATAAGGAAATGCTTGCCATAATGCACGCATTCTATGAGTGGTCACACTACCTCAAAGGCGCTAAGGAGACAGTAGAAGTTTTGACGGATCATCAGAACTTGATGTACTTCCGGAAACCGCAGAACCTTAATCGATGCCAAGTGCGATGGGTCACGGATTTGCAGGAATACAACTTCGTCATCAAACATCGGTCAGGAAAATCCAATTCCAAGGCAGACATTTTGTCGCGACATACAGACCATCACCCGGGAGGCCCGGACAATGAAGGAGTCATCCTACTCAAAGACGATCTATTTGTCAGAGTCTATGACGACGATAGGGCTATTGAGGATATCATTAAGGATATCCGGAAGATTCCTAATCGGCAATGGGAAACGCAGGTGCGGAAAGGTCTCGAGGAAACCAATGAAGACTTTAAGGTCGTTAATGGGCTGGTGGAATGGAAAGGCAGGGTATATGTACCTGCAAATATACACACCCGTGAATCTTTGCTGGCGATTTATCACTCCTGGGGACATCCAGGAATAGACAAAACAGTTGAGTTAGTAACGAGGGACTTTTGGTGGCCCCAGATGCAAAAGGACATCCAGAATTACGTTACTGGATGTGAAACTTGTCAGAAAGTCAAACCGGATAGACAGGCTCGAGCAGCCCCGCTACATCCTAATGAAGTACCAGAGGCACCTTGGGATATCATTTCCATGGATTTAATCGGACCACTCCCGGAGTCGAAAGGAAATGATATGATTCTGGTTATTGTGGATCATTTTACAAAGAAATTGTATTTCCTACCCACCACATCCACTGTTACATCGCAAGGAGTCGCCATGTTATTCCGAGACAACGTTTTTAGGGAACACGGATTGCCCAAAAAGGTTATCAGCGACCGCGGGCCGCAATTCGTCTCCAAATTCATGGACGACCTTTATGGCATGTTGGGAATTAAAGCAAACCGCTCCACCGCGTATCACCCACAAACGGATGGGCAGACAGAACGTGTAAATCAAACAGTCAAGGAATTCCTCACAATGTTCGTAAATCACAGACAGAACAATTGGAGTGACTGGCTAGCGGTGGTGCAATTTTGCCATAATGATCGGGTGCATTCGGCTACAGGGTACTCACCCTTCTTTATGAACTATGTACGACACCCATACAAGGGGCTAAATCCAACATATGTTCCTAAAGTGGTCGCGGTGGAAGACTTAGCAAAACAAGTCGAAGGAATTCACGCCAATGCTACCGCGGCACTAGAAAAAGCCGTGGAAATGATGAAGCGCAAGTACGATGAGTCTAAGGCTCCCGCACGTCAATACCGTTCTGGCAATAAGGTCTATTTGAGCACCGCCAATCTCCCTACGCTGCGTGTCACAAAGAAACTGGACGGCAAGTTCGTGGGACCTCTGGAGGTGGTTAAGAAAATCGGCCAATCGGCGTACCAGTTGAAGATCCCAGCATCCTGGAAAATCTACAATGTATTTAACAAAATCCACCTCAAACCATACAAAGAACCGGTTTTTCCTGGTCAGAAGGAGAAGGCCGCTTCGCGCAAAGAAGCGCAGATGGTGGAGGAATCAGTAGATGACGAATACGAAGTGGAGGAAGTCATGGACAGTCGCGTCAGTGGACGAGGTGGTGGACATCTGGAATACCTCGTCAAGTGGAAAAACTATCCTGTCGAGGAATTAACTTGGGAACCGGCGGAAAACTTAGGCAACGCCAAGAAGGAAGTACAGAAATTCCACAAGGCGAACCCTAGCGCGCCCCGGCGGATGGTTAATGTGCACGACATCAGCGCTAGTTTCCGAAAATGGCAAAACCACACGGCGATCCCAATCGCGAAGTGGCTGTATGGGTGGGAGGATGGCAAGTTTGAGCGCGAATACTTAGAAAAGCTCAAACAAAACTGGCAGCGTTGGAAGGGCGATCACCGAGACATATATGCCGAAGAAGACGTGCAGCATGAGTTCGTTAGGAACTCAAAATAATTTTTACGACATGCGTGGCTTCCCGGGACGTGAAGCCTTAAGGATGGGGTCATGTTACGACTCTGGACATTTTCTCTTATTTTATACTATTTTTCTATATTTTATCTGGAGGCCTACGGACGCTTGGAGGGATACCAATATGCATAGGGGCTTGAGGGGATCCGTTATGGAAGGACCAGTTAGGTAAGCCATGGGTGGCTGTACGAAGGTCTAGGCATAGGGGTCCGAGCGAGTCTGGCTATGGAGGGGTCTGGAACGTTGCTGCACATACACAGCCTTGGAGGCAGTGTAGTCTGTGCACACAGACCAGGACCAAAGGTATATAAGGAGGGCGTATCCGTAGGTAGGGGTCCTAAGACTCTAGATAGTTTGCTCTCACCCAGCTTACTTTTCTATTGTGTCGAATCTATTCTCTTCTCCTCCATCTTCTCGAGTGAGACCTGTGGTTGTGTGGGACTAGTCCTAACAGTGGGTCTCTGTGGGGCTCTGTGAGACTCTGTGGGGCTCTGTGGTTTACTGGTGCAGATGGTTTCTACAGGCTGCCACAGACTGCACAGAACATATACATTATCTCCAGGTCCTGCAGGCTCTGTGGTACCTTTGCAGAGAGCCCCCAAATTTGCTGATGTATACTTGGCAACTATAACATCCCATTGGTCCTTCACAGTTGGCTTAAAATGGATGTGCATAAGAGTTGAGCTGGGTAATTTCTGGGTAAGCATAGATTTAGCTGACTGTTCATTCTCTCTCCACTGATGAAACTTTGTTGCTTTGGTTTCCATGGGTGCACTAGCAACAGCAGGTACAGGACAAAGCTCAGAGCCATCAAAAGGACTCCAGAATCATTTAGCCTCAACAGTGTCTTGGAAACAGACAGAGAAAACAGCCCAGTTTAACCAGGAGGGCTCTAGCTTGGGCACAGTTGATCAGCTCATGATGCAGATGCAAATGCAGGAGGCACTGGGGAAGGGGTAGTCCAATTGTTTCAGGAGTAGCCATAATGAGTTTAGCAGGTTGATTAACAATGATTTATGGTGAGTCAGATCCTGCATACTTGCAGTTCCAACAATCACAGTAACTGATGGTCTTTTACCATAATCACTCTTAATGATACATAGCCACCCACAGCACTCAGTAACTGGCTCTCCAATTCAACATTAGAATCTATTGCCTTCTCTGCAACTTCACTCTTGACTTTGCCTGAGCTCAACCCATTTTGGTCAGCCCTACTACCCTTGGTACCCAAGTGTGTTGCTACCTGCCTTAGTGTATCTGCTGCTTGCCCTGCCTACTGGACCTCACTGCCCACACACTCCTCTGCCCTGCCTGGCATGACTCTAATAGATGGCAGATGATGAGGGACACCAATCTGACACTCACATTGGTGTCTGGATCTCAAATGGAATAGTGTTACTACATCTGGCCCTCTGCACCTGGTCCTTTCACTCATGGAATGGAAAGTGGTCCTGGCACTGTGAATGGAACTGTCCACATTGACAATGCTCATGTGGGGACACCACAAACACTGTCAGTTTCACCAGGCAACAAAGCTTGTACCCAAAAGTAGCATAGAACAAGATTCATAGGGTGAGTAAGTACATCATAGATTCATAGCAATGGAAAGGACATGGAGAAAAAGACCAGGAATCTGATTTACTAAATGGCACAGTAATTGCAAATGAAGAAGGTGACAATAAGAAAGGTCTTTTTGAGATACAAACCAATCATTAGTGAGACAAGAGGGTAAATAATGATGTCAAAACATGGAGGGAATTACACACCAAAGATGACAATGATTCTATAGAGAAGTGAGGTATCTTCTTATTACAAAAGTTAGCAAAGTAATGGGAATTACAATTGAATACATACTTTCAGGTCTTGGTCTGATTATATAAATATGTAATCAAGTCTGCATGGTCAGGTGGCATAGACCCAACAGTAATTTCAGTTTTCAGTTTCTCCACATAATTCTTTGTCATGAACTGGTCAAGAGCATTTGTTAATGCTCTCTGCACATGTTCTCTTGCCCAAAATGCTTGTTTAGCAATAATGACAATTGCTTTTAAATTGTCAACATGAATCAGTTTTGGTAACTAAAAGAGCAGTTTACCAACTAAGGCTTGACAATGTGATGGCTGATGATATGAAAGCCAATAAGTCATTTTTGGTGAGACAAGTAGAATTCTAACCTTGTGGAGTGCAAATTCAGAATCAATGTCAACCCCACATGAATTGAGCATAGAAGGCTAATTATAGGTAGCATGATAGTCTGAATCTGATGTAAGTGACAAATGGCATACCAACTAAAAGTAGAGCAATGAGTTAAACAAAAAATGCATAATATCACTCACTGTCTGTTGGCTATGGATCAGATAGGAAAGTCCCTGGCATAAAATGGGCACTGTCACTCACAGACTGTTGGTCATGGGATCAGATGTCAGGAGAGTCCCTGGCATAAAATGGGCACTGTCACTCACAAACTGTTGGTCATGGGATCAGATGTCAGGAGAGTCCCTGGCATAAAATGGGCACTGTCACTCACAAACTGTTAGTCATGAGATCAGATGTCAGGAGAGTCCCTGGCATAAAATGGGCACTGTCACTCACTTCCTGTTGGTCATGGGATCAGATGTCAGGAGAATCCCTGGCATAAAATGGGCATTGTCACTCACAGACTGTTGGCCATGGGATCAGATGTCAGGAGAGTCCCTGGCATAAAATGGGCACTGTCACTCACAAACTGTTGGTCATGGGACCAGATGTCAGGAGAGTCCCTGGCACAAAATGGACACTGTCACTCACAAACTGTTGGCCATGGGATCAGATGTCAGGAGAGTCCCTGGCATAAAATGGACACTGTCACTCACTCTCTGTTGGCCATAGGATCAGATGTCAGGAGAGTCCCTGGCATAAACTGGGCACTGTCACTCACTTCCTGTTAGTTATGGGATCAGATGTCAGGAGAGTCCCTGGCATAAAAATGGGCACTGTCACTCACAAACTGTTGGTCATGGGATCAGATGTCAGGAGAGTCCCTGGCATAAAATGGGCACTGTCACTCACAAACTGTTGGTCATGGGATCAGATGTCAGGAGAGTCCCTGGCATAAAATGGGCACTGTCACTCACTCTCTGGACCAGATGTCAGGAGAGTCCCTGGCATAAAATGGGCACTGTCACTCACTTCCTGTTGGTCATGGATCAGATCTCAGGAGAGTCCCTGGCATAAAATGGGCACTGTCACTCACAAACTGTTGGTCATGAGATCAGATGTCAGGAGAATCCCTGGCATAAAATGGGCACTGTCACTCACAAACTGTTGGTCATGGGATCAGATGTCAGGAAAGTCCCTGGCATAAAATGGGCACTGTCACTCACTTCCTGTTGGTCATGGGATCAGATGTCAGGAGAGTCCTTGGCATAAAATGGGCACTGTCACTCACAGACTGTTGGCCATGGGATCAGATGTCAGGAGAGTCCCTGGCACAAAATGGGCACTGTCACTCACTCTCTGTTGGTCATGGGATCATATGTCAGGAGAGTCCTGGCATAAAATGGGCACTGTCACTCACTCTCTGTTGGTCATGGGATCAGATATCAGGAGAGTCCCTGGCATAAAATGGGCACTGTCACTCACTCTCTGTTGGTCACCATTTGATGAGGCTCTTCAGCATTAAATGTTGCCTATGACACTCACAGACTTTATTCAAGCTTGTTTATCAAGGTTCCATGGCAGACAAGTGAGTAGCACAACTTACTTCCTATTCTGAGATCAGCCATTGGAAGAACAAGTGCACTGCCACTCACTTCCTGTTGTATCCATCAGATTGCACATCAATATCTATTTCATTGTTTACCCACTATTGTCATATTGTTAAACTTGAATGGCAAATATAGTACCACTCACATTTTTCAAATGCTATTCAAAGACAACAATATAGCATGCCTCATAAACTTCATGGTATAAAACCCACATACCTTGCTGTGCAAGTGATCATCAGGTGTAACTTGCTATCATGATCATACTATCATCTTCTTAACATAATATGGAATGACCAACACCTACCCAGAAGTATGGGAAATGTGCAAATACAACTCCAGGAATGGTTCTCCATATACCATTCTTTCCTACAACATCTCTGTAGAATATTATGGCCCATGTGGGATATCATTGTGGTTGATCTCACTGAAGAGCACTCTTGACACAGAGGTCCAAGTTGTTTGCCTGAGTTGAGATGAAGAGATGATGCAAACTATCATTGTCAATTGTTTGAGCTGTTTTCTCTGTCAGTTCAGGACAACCATTTTCAGGCTTATGCATCTCTGAATATAGGGTCATTTATAACAGCTAAAAAGATATTCATTTCTGACCTTCCAATTTCACAAATGCTCTAGGGGGATGATCTGTATTCATCACTTTGTGGAGGTAAACTTCCTGGAAAGATATTTCAGCATTTTTTCGAGCTCTTTCCCACATAGCCTCTCCATCCTCCATGTCATTAAGTTTACCATATTCTTGAATAATTTGGCCATCAAACTTGGTGAAAACCAACACCAAAGGAACTGTATTCCATCAATAAACTGTATTTGGAATCACTGCCAACTTACCTCCACCAGTCCCTTTGTTGAAGAACTGAAGTTCTGCAGATGGCAGAGGGCGAGGACTATCCATGGGTATGCAGTACCTATGGAAATAAGCATGAGATGGAACATAAATATTAGTGCAAGTGCAAGTATACCAAATTGCATGCAATTGATCTTTGAGATCAGTTGCTATGGATTTCTTGTCAATAAATTTCCAAACTTCCTCCATCTCCTCCTCTGCACCAGCCTCAAAGCCCTGTGAGTCATGGAAGATGAAGTTGCTGCCAGGATACGTAATCTGGTGCTCAATATCATGTATGCCACGCTGGAAGATGATTTTAAGTCAATGTCAGTCAAGAGGCACAAGCCAACCTACCTCTATGGATGATTTTAAATGACTAGCTGACTCCTTTTTCCAGAAACGATGCTTTAAACGTGACAGCATGTTGGGTTTGAGCAGATCACCACGTTGATCATATATAATGGGTTTTGTCCCCTGTGCCACACTGCAAACCTTCTCAAGAATAGTTGTCTTGCCTGCATTAGCCCTTCCTATAACCAGAATACGGAAGCGACGGCATGCATATCGATCCTTGAGTATGTCCATCATTTCTGAGTTATCAGCTATTACAGTCATGGTGAGAGTTCCACAATTGCTGACCCTACTGTTCCAACTCACCAAATGCATGTGAATCTTGTGGATCAGTCTCATGCATGATCAAGTTGTACTGCTAGTAGGGCAATAATACGATGGTATGGGGAACAATGTTTGGCCTAGGAGCAAGTTAAGAGATGTGAAAAGACACTGCAGGGGTCACTCGTAATCACAACAGGTTGAACCGCCAACAGCACGATGGTGAGGTAGCGACAGTCCACTGGTATCGGAACGATGTGCTGAGAAACAAGAGTCTGGCACTAGAGCAGTGTAACAAGAAAGTCAAAAGTTGTGCCGAAGGAATGCTCGATACAAGTATCAGTGCGTCGCAACTTGAAGAATTACGCAGGTCGGGCGCTGAAGTAGGACGGATGTGTGGTCAAAGTGCGCAAGCTGTGCGAGTTGTCACAGTCTCCGATGGTTTGATTGCCTTTGTCTGCCGCAGTGGGCGCTTTTGGACAGCCTCGACGGAGACCGTGGCTGGAAGCTATGTCGTTACCCGTTCGCTCAAGTTTAGAATCCGTGCTGCCCCTGCGCAGCGAAAGAGCCACGTCGTGTTCAGTGCAAAGTAAGCTCTTCGTGTGGGGATTAGCGTTGACTCATATATGCATGGTTAGAGTAAAGAAACAACCAGGAGAGGGTTGGAAGATCTCTGAGCTGTATTTGACGATGTTGGACAAGGCGGTTCCGGTCAGCTTGCCATATCTCGAGTAATGTGGTACATTGGAATCAGTATACGAAAATCTGAATCATAGCCAATTCAATTCGGTCGCCTACGCTAGGTTATTGGAGCTACCGCCAAGACGTTTCTCAGACCGCCAATCTCAAATACTGCTCTCCCCTTCACTCACGCTCATCTCGTACTCGCAGAACATCCTATGACAAAGGCGCATCCAATTGGCTCCACCACCCTGCGACTACATCTCCGACGCAGGCGTCGCCATCCTCGCCCTATGTATCATCGGCCCGTTTGTCCTCGTCGTTGTTTTTTTCTTGGGTTTCTTCCATCCGCCCCGGTCTTCCCGGCAACGGTCCTACTACGAGGCGTGATCGCCACCACGATGGTCCCGAAACCCGATTCGGATTCAGACTACGCTGGAAAAGATCGATTTTGACGACGACGACGGGTCAGCCACCCGTGAGTGTGAACAACCCAACGCTGAGGGAGTTGACATCTCGTCCTCTCTTCCTACCACGACCCACAACAACCCATGTTGGAATAATAGCCGGACATTCTCGTACGATAACCATGGAACGATCTATAGAGATTAGATATAATAGAATATACTAGAACACATATACGAAGTATATAAAGTGTAGTACATACTGTAGGAATGCTATCAGTTTTACCCCTCCGGTCGTAGAGCGAATTGCGCTGCTGCTAATAGGTTATGGGCCCCGAGCTACATTAAACCTAAAAACAGAAGGAAGTATTGAATTTCTACAAAAGAAATAATAACTGATAAGCCACGGTTAGGAAAAATGTCTGAGACTGTTACCATAGGAAGTTTCAAAATCGAAACGCTGAAAGGCCACGACAATTGGCTGGCATGGAAGCAGAGGATTATAGGGATCCTTGAAGAGCTCAAGCTCGACGAATATATTGAAGAGGATGCTGCGGCACCAAAGCCGAAAACCGAGGGCCCGCCGACAGAAGACGAGGCTACAAAACTGAAAGCATGGACGAAAAACGATAAGAAAACAATGACGAGACTAAGACTTACTATCGCTGACTCCGAACTAATTTATGCATCAGGAGCAAAAACCGCGAGGGAAATGTGGAAACAACTTTGCGCGGTTTACGAGTCAAAGGGAAGGCTCGGAATACTTGCGGCGCGAAGTGTACCGAATGCAAGCGGCTGACGATTTTGACATGCGACAACATATTGCGCAGTTACGAATTTTACAAGAGCGACTACATTCAATGGGGAGTGTCATTACTGATGAAGATTTCATAATGATACTGATTACATCCTTACCGGAATCATGGGACGTTTATACGTCAGCTTACTTGGGCGCGTTGGGCGACAAACCAACGATAACGTCATTTGAATTAATTGCAATATTAATTTCTGAAGATAATCGAAAGAAAGGAAGAGACGGACCATTGGGGAACACAATGCAATCAAGAAGTAGGAATACGCGTGGATATGGAAACCACAGTGGATGGCGTGAAGGCCGAAAAGACATCGAGTGTTACAATTGCAAAAGAAAAGGTCACATGTCGCGTGACTGTTGGGCGCCAGGCGGCGCAAAACATGGGCAAGGCCCAAATGGTAAAGGAAAAGGCAGGACTAATCAAACTCAGGACGACCAAAACGAGGATAATATGAACGACTCACTGAATGACTTAGCATACGTCATTTGCGCAGCTGAAGGACAAGATTTTGCAAAATCCGACTGGATTTTTGACTCGGCAACAACGTCGCACATATGCCCTATACGAGAAGTTTTTACTGAATATACTGAAATTAGCTCATCTATTTTAGGGATAGGAAATGCGGCCGTACGAGTAAAGGGACAAGGAACGGTTATAGTCGATTTTAATGTGGACGGAAAAATAATCCCACACACACTAACAAATGTTTTGCACGTACCAGATGCGACAAATTGTTTAATTTCGGTCAGCCGGTATGATAAATCACGCGGCACTACCGAATTCAAGGATGGACGATGCACACTGAAAAACAAAAATGGGAAAATCGTTGGGAAAGGTATCTTGAAAAATAAATTATACTTACTTTTAGCCCGGGCACGAACCGTCAAGGGAACAACATTACAATCTTCGATCGAAGGCGAAATCGAGCGAACGATGACCACAAATAATAGAAACGAATCATGGGAGGAATGGCACAAACGATATGGCCACGTCAATACACATGCACTTCAACAATTGGCGCGTGAAAACATGGTCACAGGGCTGTTTGTTGATCGAAAATCAAACACAAACATAAATTGCACAGCCTGCATCGAGGCAAAGCAAGCACGACATCCATACCCCAAGGAGGCATCCCATCGGTCACAAACGCCCGGCGAGCGCACTGTAACGGACGTATGGGGACCAGCTAGAATCCGATCAATAGGCCGATGGCACTATTATATATCATTCACAGATGATTGCACGCGATTATGCAATGTTTTATTTTTAAAAACAAAAGATGAGGCTTTCGATAAAATCAGACATCATATACTACTAATAGAACGGAAATTTAATAGGAAACCAATGTCTATTCGAATGGATAATGGAAAAGAACTCATAAACGAACGGCTCAAAAACTGGGCGGCCGAAAATGGTATCACAATAGAGCCAACAGCGCCATATTCACCACTTATGGGACGAAGCTGTCGCCCATGCCGTTTACCTCAGAAATCGCGCGCCAACAAAAGCGCTTGACGGCAAAACACCTTATGAAGCATGGTATGGAATTAGACCTGATGTATCACACCTGCGCGAATTTGGAAGCGAAGTATGGGTACTCGACGAATCCCAAAATTTATCAAAGCTAAGCGCAAAATCAAAGAAAATGACATTAACTGGTTTTATAGACGGATCTAAATCTATTCGATACTACGACGCTAATACGAAGACAATAAAGGTATCAAGAAATTTTACATTTACTAATACTAATTCAGAGACTCGGAAAACGACAACGATTAGCGGTTTCCGAACCGAGGGGGAGTCAGGAGTAACCGGCTCGCAAACCATAACACCCACACCATCAGGGCAGCCAGAAGCTGAACCAGAATCAATACCATTACCATTATCTCCCCAACAACCCTCACCACAGACACCACCACAAATGTCGCAACCGCTACAACCACCTCCGCTGCCGCAAAAACCATCGACATCAGCCGAAAACAACAATCCCCTCACCATCAAGATACCGAATCCGTTTTTCCGCCAAAACAAGACATCCGACGAATGCCAAAAGCGACCAAACGTGAAAGACATCGATTACAAGCTTGCAAACAACCCAGATGCAAGAAAACCAGCGGAATGATTTGCGCAAGCAAACCTCGCGAGAGAAGTAATCTCTGATATTGTTGATACTGCCCTAAAAACCATTTTAACAGACGATGTACCAACTACTGTAGGAGAAGCTCGGAATGACATAGACGCGGAGAAATGGGAGAATGCGATGAAGGAGGAGTTAGAAACAATGAGGACGATGAAAACATGGGAGCTAGTAAATCTGCCACACGGACGCAACATTGTAGGGTGCAAATGGGTCTACACAAAAAAGCGAGACGAGAACGGAAATGTCAAACACTACAAGGCACGTCTAGTAGCACAAGGGTACTCGCAATGACCCGGTGTCAACTACAACAACACGGGAACCTTTGCCCCAGTCATGCACTTTGAAAGCCTAAGGACCCACCTCGCACTGGCAGCCAAAAACAATTGGGAACTACGGCAGTACAATGTAAAGAGCACATACCTAAACGGTCAATTGGAGGAGGAGATTTATATGAACCAACCTCCCGGCTTCAATGACAGAACGGGACGCATATGCAGACTCTACCGATCTATCTATGGACTCAAACAAGCCGGAAATACGTGGAATCGAGAATATACAACAGCTATGAGTAAGTTGGGATATACTCAACTGAAATCAGATTACTGCGTATTCTACAGAGAACAAGGGGACATCTTCTCTACCCTACTATTGTGGGTAGACGATATCATTGGGGTAACAAACTCGGAAAACGAAGCGGCGCGCGTCGAAAGAGAGTTGGCGGAAATGTTTGAAATAAAGAGCCTGGGCGAGCCGAAACTCATACTCGGAATTCAAGTCAAACGAAACCGAAAGGCCGGAACCATCATCATTAACCAGTCAAATTATATCGACAACCTACTATCACGTTTCCGACTTGCAGACACAAATCCAGTCCTAACACCAATGGATCCCAATGTAAAACTCGATTACGAGCAAAATGAGTCGGCGGAAACTGCGGAAAACAAAGCGACACATTCATACGCAACAATGATTGGTTCCCTCATGTACTTGGCTATTGCAACTAGACCTGACATCGCATTCGCAACGCAACGCCTCGCACAGTTCACAAGAAATCCGAAGGAAAGACATTGGACGGCAGCCAAGCGGATATTCCGCTACCTAAAAGGCACCAGAGAAGTAGGGATAAGGTATGGAGGAGACGAAGGATCGACGGTGGAAATCTTCTCCGATGCAGATTGGGCAAACCATGCAGATAGGAAATCTGTTAGTGGATTTGTCGTAAAAGTTGCAGGAGGAGCGGTTGCGTGGAGTTCAAAGAAGCAGAGCAACGTTGCTCTATCAACGGCTGAGGCAGAATACGTGGCAACAGTACATGCAGCAAAACAGGTGATCTGGTTCAGTCATTTATTTTCCGAGCTGAGCTACTCGTTTTCAGACACACCAATTATCATGAACGATAATCAAGCAGCCATCGCCATTTGTCACCATCCGGAATACCACGCGCGCACGAAACATATTGACATTGCGCATCACTTCATCAGAAACCTCGTACAGGAAAGGGAGCTAGAAATAAAATATATCCCTACAAAAGAAAATACGGCGGACATCCTAACGAAAGGACTACACCGCCCTGCGCACGAATATTTGACAAGGAAACTTGGAATGTCCGACTAAGGGGGAGTGTTGGAATAATAGCCGGACATTCTCGTACGATAACCATGGAACGATCTATAGAGATTAGATATAATAGAATATACTAGAACACATATACGAAGTATATAAAGTGTAGTACATACTGTAGGAATGCTATCGGTTTTACCCCTCCGGTCGTAGAGCGAATTGCGCTGCTGCTAATAACCCACAATAACCACAGCGCCATCATGCCATTCCTTCGCAATGGCTTCTTCCGCGCTGCCCCGTCCTCGTCCTAGTCTTTGTCGTGTCCGGCGGACAGCCAAGGCGACGCACCACCCCTCTACAGTTCCCAAGCGACCGGATGGATATGACTCTATTTCAATGGCCATCTGGAATTCTCGTCCGTTGTCCGTTATTTTATTGGCACAACCGTCCATTTGAACGAATAGGAGTCGCCTTTGCTTGAACCCCTATCTTTCACGCTCTGAAAGTATAAATACAACATCGCAGACCATCGTTTCGTTTCCTTGTCCTTCCTTCCGCAATTCATACGCCATCGATTGTTGGCTTGCACTGCTCGCCAAGCGCCGGAGTACTTTTGTCGCCAACGTGCCTCGCCCAGCATTCTGCTTCGTACTTTATAGGGTCCTTCCCCAGGCTGTCACCGTGCATGAACGATCTGCCAATCAAATTAGACCCCAGGCTCTCCATCTCGACCACATCTCTAGAAGAGTCGACGCAGACGCACAGAGCACAGGTGCCTGAGGACCATATTTTGTAATCTCAGCCCAACACCTAGGCTCCATGGCATTAGTGTCATAGGACAAAGGCTTCCATGGACAAAACCACGGTCATGGAAATCCCCACTACGTTGCGCCGTCCAATGATTACATCAGAGACGCTATGACGGGGGAAGGATATCATAGCAATTAACCTATGTCAAACAAATGGAAGCGGTCGCTTTGTACATTCGTACTTCTGTAACGTGCCGAGTTGTTCCCGGAATTGTATGACCATCATTCTAGACCTAGTAACGGCTAAACCGCCATGGTGGTTAATACATTATGGAGGACAAAAGACAAGCACATGAGAAACTTGAGAGGCATAGTAAGAGTGAAAAGAAACCAGGGAGGGAAAGGGTCACTCACACATTTGTCACTAGTACTGTTAACGCCCAGTTCGAAGTGGTTCGTCACTAATTCGGTTCACCTTGTACCCTTGCTGCTTGAAATGACGAAACGGGACAAGGTCGTGTCCTGACGGACGACATCGACGATTTCTGCGGTCATGGCCCGCGAGATCCAAGTCCAGCCCCTCGGTAAACCAGTTTACCTCGGCCAACTCTACGATGCCACGACGTCTACCTTTCTGAACGAGAACCTCTTCGATCCCATTCAGATGATCTTATCCGCACCAGAGCCCGCATCGGGTATAAACTATGACTATCAGGAAGTTAAGAGCCTTGAATCGCGGGCCGGTACACTCGATATTTCCGCGTCTCTCGCCGTTTCCATCCTGAGTGGCGCGTTTATCGCCGCTGGGATGGGTTCATACCTCGATCGCAGGGATGATAGCAGTGACTCTCATACTATTGCCGTAACGGCTCATATTCGTACCAAGACGGAGAGACTGGACATCCCAGATAACAAGAAATTCATCCGGTTGGCGGGAGAGCAGGTCCAGCAGAACGGCGCTACTCACGTCATCACTGCGATCGAGTATGGTGGTCACATTGTTGGTACTTTTAAACAGGGAAGACCTCACATGACTCGGAGGAGAAATTAGACGGCAGGTTCTTGATGCAAGCCTTGAGAGGGATGGGCAAAATCTTCGAAGTGAATGGGGAGGCAGTGTTGAATTTGGAAGATAAGAAGAAACTTGACCATTTCGATTGTGAGGTCCGACTCCTCGCCGATATTTATTTAAAATCGGTGCTTCCCACCAATGCTTTTGAAGTCCTTGCGACGGTGATGCGGGCCAACCAGGCCATTGGAGAGGGCGTGCCTCTCAACGTCTACCTGACTTCGCTCAAGCGGTTCAAAGACAGGTTCAGCGCAGTCTCTCTCGTGCAGCAATTGGACACAGCGCAACTGAATGAGATCCTACACTTCTACGACAAATATATTACCTTAAATCAGGATAGAACTTTTCTTCGCGAGCAGATGGATCAACATTATAAATCCTACTTTCCCTCTTTCACGGCTGTGTGTCGCGCAAAGGCCAACGCAGTCGGTCAAGATTTGAGAAACGCACGCCGCGAGCTTCGTTATTATCTGCAGTCTTATCTCAAGGCTAGGCCTGGCTCGGCCCCCAATGCAGACTTTCTGACCGATGCACACGAGAGGTATTCTGAAGCGTTGCACGATTATGAAATTGAAAAGGGCATATTCGACGATCTCGTGCAGCGAAAGAAGGCTGCAGATGACCATGGATTTGAACTGGTTGACGTCACGACGTTGAAAAAGCTGATGAACAGGACAGATAATGCAACGATTGCCCTGGTCATTATCCCCGAAGCCGTCCATCACGTCAACCTTTTGAATATCCATCGAGTACTAGCTGACGATATACGGGAATGGCGCCGAGTCGAAGACAATCGACTAGGGGAAGGCGACGAAAGCGAAAAGACCATTTACCGTTCCCTTTACGCCGACCCCCGGATAGATAATACGTTGCTGCTTCTCGATGATGCGAATGGCACACTTATGGCTACCATCAAAAGAATTCGCGAGAGTAAAGAAACGGGATTCCTTACATTTGGGGTCGCGTCAAAGAAACTGGGTGAGCTCGAATGGAATTCGATGAATAGGGATGGATGGGGCACTTTGACCAAAAAGGAGGAAAAGTGGAGGTACATTGGTAACGTCCGGGATGGATTAAGGCATGGTCCTGGCGTCATAACATATGCGGATGATACGCGGTATGCAGGAAGCTGGTACAAAGGGCGCAGAGAAGGGCTCGGGAAGTTGATAACCAAATCGGGCGCTGGCGAGGAATGTGTCTACATTAACGACCGTGTCAGGAAAGACGGTGTCGTGGTTGACGCTACTGTCTTCCGGAATGATGTACCCATCAAGTTCGCGTCTGTTGCCCTTGGTGGTCACGACAATGTCTCGGCTCACGTTTCCAAAATTGCGGACGTGTTTGGATGGGCGGCAGAGGAGCGCTTTGATGTCATCTTGGAATCCATTGGCGATCGTTTCGAACCCGAGTCTGTCGTTGTGGATGGCACCGTGATCGACCCGTCCGCGGCCGATAAAGCTCGGAGGACCTGGCCCTTGGATGCACCAGGTAGAAAGGTCATAAAGGCGAACATCATCCCATAAGGAGTGATTTCTGTAAATTAGTGACCAACTCTCAAGTTGTATGAGCGTGACGCCAACACGGTTACCGATTTGGAAGGTACTGCAAGCATATTGACAGCGACAGCAGTCGTTTGTTATTGTTCAGTACAACGTTGCTATGCCATTATGCCGCTGTCGGCCCATGAAGACTATTCTTCGGCACCTCAATACCATCTCTTTAAGGACTGTCTAGCTCAGGTTTTACTTGCCCGCATTGATGGGGCAGTAGTAGCAACAATTCAGCCGCGGGAGAATCAGATCTTGATGATTTCTCGTCGTACCTGTGTTCCGAATCGTGGCCCACTTTTCCTTCGTTGCTTCAAACCGCGTCGCATGAATCGCGTAACACAGTGCCTAACCCCGAAGACTTACCACTTGATGCCACTCCGCTATCCTTCATTGATACCCTGATCGCATATGGGATCACCTCCGATGCTGAAGAATCATTGGCGTTTCTTAGAGGTGTGCTAACGGATTATATCCAGGAGGCTTGTGCGCCTCCACCAATATGGTCGTCTACTAGAACGACGGAATGCGAGATCTGTCAGAGAGAAGTCCCCCTGACGTATCATCACCTGATACCACGGTCGACGCATGCCAAGGTTCTCAAAAGGAAGTGGCATCCAGAGAGTATGCTCAACTCTGTTGCGTGGTTGTGCAGGTGAGTTTTGCAAATTGGCCACATAATTGAACTTGCGCTTACATATCTTTAACTCGGCAGACCCTGTCATAGTGCCGTCCACCATGTCACTAGGAATGAAGACCTTGCTCAGAATTATTATACCGTAGAGCTTCTACTTCAACGAGAGGACATACAGCGATGGAAAGACTACGCATCGAGGCAGAGATTTGGAGTGAGAAGAGGTTAATATTACCCTGGACCGCCCCTCTCCTTTCAGTTCTCGTTCTATGGAATTGCGTTCAAAATGATATGTTCCCCACATTCGCCAGTCATGTCGAATTTAACGTTTGATCGTTTGGAACTCCGCTGTGACGCGTGACAGAAGCCACCACGCCAGCTGTGGCCGAATTCATGCACTCCGTGATGAACACGAAAGTCAATCCACTGGCAACTACACAAAAAGCCTTAGTCTTGACATCCACAGTTGTCTGGCTATCATTGGCACGATCATGTTATCAAGCCGTCTTAAACCCCTCACGTTGTCACCCTACTTTCCTATTGTGGATCTCACCATTCAGATGCTATGACGGATCGGCCGCGCCCTTGATGGCACGTTGAACCAGTCCGCAACACGGAAATTGAAGGTTGGTTTGACTCAGGTCGTGGCGTACTGTCCTATATCCGGTGACAGCCCTGTCGCCTGGCCAGGTTCGACGCCCCGATGGACAAGAGTAAAGAACAACTTGAAGTCAAAGCGCTAGAGAGGCCGGTTCAATTGGGTCAGCTCTATGACGCGACCACGTCCAGTTTCCGCAATGAGTTCTTGTTTAATCGCGAAAAAGCATCAGCGACAGTGAGGACGATTGCCATGAAAAGCACTGATTTTGAATACAAGGAAGTCAGGAGCCTCCAAGACAGGGCACATACACTCCAAATATCTGCATCGCTTTCAGTATCCATACTGTGCGGCGCTATTGCGATGGGCGGCTATGGCTCGTACCTCGACCGGAGCAAAGACTCAAGCCAATCAACGACCGTAGCCGCAGTCGTCCGGATCCGTACTGAATATCAGTATCTCGATGTTCATGGTCTCCACGATGCTATCAGGCTCGATGAAGACGATTTCGAATACATTGGAGCCACCCACGTCATCACCGGCATCACGTACGGTGGTAACGCCATTGGCAGCATCACGGAAAAAATGGTGGCAGCCGACTCGCAGAGGGAAGTCAAGGGCTCCTTTAACATTGGCGCGTTCAAAAAAATGGCGAAATTGTTTTCGGTACAAGGAAAAGCAGAACTGTCAGATGAGCAAAAATCCATGATCGACAACTACAATGTCAATGTCAAGTACATGGCCGATTTTAAATTCAACGACCCGTTGCCCACGAGACCAACCGAGTTGATAGACCTAATAAAAAAGTCCCCCGAACTCATTGGCTCCCGGGGTGTTCCCTGCGACATCATCCTCACACCCCTCAACCGCTTCAATAAGATCAACGTCGTTACCAAGTTTCGGGAGCTGGATGATTCGGATCTCAAGATGATCACTGATTTCTACGACCAGCTTGTCGATCTGCAAGTCAACCGGCGATATATACTGGACCAGCTGGAGGAAAACTATAAACTCTTCTTCCCAACTTTGCTGGCCGAATGCCGGAAGCGGAAAACTCAGGTGGATAAGCTGGCCAGCCACACGCGATCTGCGCTTCGCCGGTTCCTGGAGACGTATCGCAGTGATAGTGATGGTGAGGACAATGATCGGACCGTAGACGATTTCATCAAAGGCCACGAGTCTGCGTTCGAGACCGAGCATCACCTGTACGAACGGGACTGGACCATGTTTGAGGACCTGCTGGAGCGGAAACGGGCGGCAGACGAGCACCAGTTCAAGCTGATCAACGTAAGCACGTTGCGTGCCGAGATGAATCGTTCGGATGGGGCAACTATCGCTCTGGTACTGATTCCCCCGATCGTGGGGACAATCGCTCTGTTCAATATGTACCGCCTCTACGCTGGCGTCGTCAGGCAGTGGCAAGCTGACAAGCCGACGAAGAAGGACGATGGGTCCACCGTTCCTGCGGTCTACTATTCTCTGTACCTCGACTCCCTGGTCGTCGACGATGTGAAAAAGCTCGACGACAAGCAGACGTTGCAGACTGCCATCGAGGGCACACAGACGGCGCGGGAGGCAGCGTTTGTAACGTTTGGGATCTCGCGAAGTGGAGGGTACGTACGGGAGCTGAGGTGGGAGATTCTAGGGCAGGAAGGGTGGGGGGTGCTGGTGAATCGAGAGGAAGGGTGGCGGTATATTGGCGAAGTGCAGGGCGGACTCCCGCACGGCGTCGGGACGATGGCGTACTGTGATGGGACGACGTACGGGGGTGATTGGATCCAGGGCAAGCGCGACGGGCGGGGGCGCCTGACTAGGACGGCGGCGACGGAGGGGACGGAGAGCGAGGTGCTCGCAGAGGGCGTGTTCATTGAGAACCGGCTGCAGCGAGACGGGATAGTCGTCGAGGCGCGTGCTTACAAGAACCACAGTATCGTTGACTATGCGCCCATGGCCCTGCGCACGGGGGACGCGGTGTCGTCCCACATTGCCAAGGTCGCCAAGGTGTTTGGGTTCAGAGTCGGCCAAAAATACGAGATCCGGCTCAGCACGCTTGCTGGCGACTCGACTGTACTTGCTGATGGAAATCTGATAGATCCGACTGAAGCACCTGGTGTGGGAGCGACATTTTGGCCTTTGGAGGCGACAGGCGAGAAGCAGATTGTGATCGATCGTCGGGATGTTGTACGAATGTCATAAGCCAATGCCAGTTTTGGTGTGCCAGAATCTTTATTCTCCCCCAATCTTAGCTTTGTCAAAAATGTACAGTTCTGATCCTAGTCGTTCCAGAGTATAACAAGAAATACAAGTGTAATTATAATTCGGTTCTGCGCGAATAAGAAGCAGAGCAGCCCAAGAAGGCCCTTGTTGATATATCGCACTCTAATGGTGTTCTCAGCTTTTAATAGCACCGAAGCGCGCACGCGTGGGCTCAATCGTAAGTGAGAAATCATAAGCGAAAGTTGAAGGATCCGTATACGTAGATACTACGATGGATAGGGGCAGCGAGTAATTCATTACTGATTACCAGTATGCCTGTGTCCTCGAAACAGCTGATTGAATGTTTCATCATGGGTGTGTAAGATTCAGGAATTTGAAAAGGGTGGTGGTGGAAGGGCAGGAACCTGGTATATGAGAGTACGATGACCTTTCTAAATGCACCACCCAATAGCCGCACTAACCTCCCTCACACCCCTATGCTCCGACAGCTCCAAAGCGAACGCTAGACATTCTCGCTCACGGTCTCTCCTGCCCTGCAGTCCGTAAGCTTTCGCAAGGAAATACCACGCCTCGGGCACATCCCAAGCCGGACCGCGCGTCAGGTGAGAAAGAAGCCCGGCAGCGAGATCAATGTCTTCTTGCTTTATCTCGCTTGGCAATTTATTTCCGCCGTTCGGCGCAATGTCTGGCGTCAAATACAGTCGACAAAGATGTACAGTCGCGGACACGTCCTCTGACGAAATAAACAATGCCTTCTGCAAAGCGTCAATGGCGTGTTGGCGTTGCCCAAGTGCGATGTAATACAACCCGAGCTGTCATCACAGATAAATCGAATTGTTCCGTGCTTACTTTCTTTTGAGACGTACCTGAACCCACACAGAAGGATTACTTTCATCACGAACTTCAGCTTCTTGTATCGAGCCCTTGGCTTGCTCAATCTTTCCGAGTCGCCTAAATGTTGCGGCTGACATCAGCCAAACGTCACTCAGCATTTTGTTTTCTCTCGCAATGCGAGCATCTTTTTTTGCCTGTCCCACAGGGGCCACGGGCGGTGGCGGCGGAGGAGTGGGCGATTCGGCTGGCGTTCCATCATGCGAATGAATGATGGAGCTGACACGGCGACGCGAATGAATTGAAGATGCTTGATACGACGTTGGATGAAGCACAGCGTGCAGGTCTGCATACACCGTATCTCAGACACGGTAACAGACAACAACATCGGGACTTTACCAGGAGTGGAAGTCGTTCTTCTCAAACTCCCGCCTCTCGCCACACCGTGTCCAATCTTCTTTGAGATCGTTGTTATCCTTTCTTGTCCCTTAACTACGCCAGTTTTGAGCATTTGCTGGACCTTTTCCTTTTTTGATTTTGACGTGTCGCCCCCTTCTATTGATAAGGACCTCTTCTGACGTGTGCCATTTTTTTTATCGGAAGAATCTCGCACTTTCTCTTCCGCTTCTTCTGTTGGAGGAGCAGGAGAAATAGTAATCGGTATGGCCGTGTGAGGTACAGGCCGGAGGCCTTGCATCCGATCCTCCGCGTCCGACGACATTCGTATGATCGTCGTCGCATAAGAGGAGGCTCTAACACTAAGATCGGCTGATGGTCTTTCGGCTGATGGCGAAACTTGGGCACTCGTGTTGACCGAAGTTCCTGTCAGAGGAGAAGATGCTGAGAGAAATTTGAACAGAGATGCAAAAATCATTTGTTCCGTGACTCACCATCACCAATAATAGCCTTCTTTGCTGCGAACCAGGAGAACACATCGATCCACTTTTGTTCTGCACCTTCCGCTCCCTCAACAGCCTCTATGAGCATGACCTGCGTCAGCCTTAGCTGTAAAGAGTTTTCAAATATTTCAAAAGACAGCGGCCAGCGCTGATCTATGATCGAGCCAGTAAGGTAGAGCTAGGAGGCACCCGTTGAGCACCACTTCCCAACACGAAAGCTTCAAAAGCCTCATCCCTGAATAGCTGAGTAGGAGTAGAAATGTCCTCTGGCCTCGCAGTCGACGCCACAGATGATGTCGCATCACCATTCGTGAACTGGGCTGCGCCGTAATCTCTTGACCATACTTGTGGTCCCAGCTGGGCATTTTGATCGGATGCTGACTCCGAGATCTCGATATCATCAAGCGCTGCCCCTCGCTCCAGGATTTCTGCCGCAGCTTTCCATTGCTCGGCGGCCGTGAGCAGAATACCGAGAAGATGCCAGTATCGCACTTCGCTCAAATCATTCTCAACTGCTTGCCCTGCGTAAAGAATCGCTTTTTGTATGTCCTGCTGAGCGCCGGCACGAGCTAACGACAGGGCAAGGTGGAAATGTCCCGATGGCGTAGGATATGAATCAACAGAAGCACAGAAGAGCGCGTGAGCCTTCCCAGTCTCTGTGAACGGGTAAAGGGATCTTGTTCTGAACGGACATCAGACGATATACAATTAGCAACGTCATTTGCTCGCCTTTGAATGCCATGACAACATTCCACATGCCCTCTGTCACATCAACGTGAGCCAACAATCTCTTATCGCTCTGATCTAGACGTGTTCGTGCCTTCTCAACCAACTCTCCCGCATCCCGTGCGTCCTTCATTCCTTCCACACCTGGCGTAGAAACAGCCGCCTTACACAGCATACGCACGCCAAAGACAAGCAACTCGACCCAGTTTTCGTTGGTATCCGTTTCTTCGCATACTTGGGGACCTTGCGTTTGCCATGCTTTCCCGACAATCTGGGTGTAAAGCATAAGGGTACGCCGTCCCAGAGATGCGTCTCCTGACAGGAATAGAAGCCGTGTCATATGGCGCAGCACCCGGGGTGAATTAAAAGTCAAGCGTGTCGCCCACCACATGATCTAGAAAGTCCATGTCGGATCAGAATGATTGTAGAAGGCACGACTAGCTCACATCGATAAACCAGCTCGCGTGCTCTCCAAAACCCCCTGCCGCTTCCCAAACCGCCGCGCATAGATCCACGAAATCTTCAACCTTGTTGTTGTACATGCCTGCACGAGGAAATCTTGTGCTGACGTTCAAGATGCTGCGATAGTGGTTGATAACCGTGCGTGCTTCGTTCAGCCAAGCTGGCACCTTTTTCGCCCGAGATGAAACGGGCGTCAACAGCGTAGATGAACGAAGTGATGATCCATGTTTTACGGCGAACGCTCTGAGATGGATTACGCATATCGTTGATCGATGAGCTGTTCGAAAGTCTGGAGGCCAGTTCACACTGCACGCCGAGTACTGCTTGAGCCAAGTCCACAAATCTTCGCCGGATTCAGCGTTTGACGACCTATCCTCAGCGAGGACGTTGCTGGTACGGGCACATATAACTATGGCGCGCCAAAGGATGCGATCCACCCAGCGCCATAGTTCCCGAAATCGCAAAAGGGAGTCGCGTCGGCCTTCCCAATAGGTGGCAGGGGTTGGTTGAAGGAAAATTCTGATGCAGCTACGCGGATAAGAGGTAGAGCAGTGCGATAGGCAGACAAAGCCTTCTTGGGTTCTGACGGACAGAGCTTTTCGTACGACATGCCTGTTTTCAGGTTTAGTAGAACCAAAACACGCATGTATGCGTTTGGAAGCAAGCGTACTGACCTTGCAGACATATGCTCCTCAACGCTTCAATCATGGCCCAACTTCTCCCATCCTTAACCTCGGCCCATAGAGAATCCATCATTGCAGCATAAGATGAGCCCCCCGCTGATGAGATTGACGCCCTTGCAGATGTTGGGACCGAAAGCGTTGAATTATTTGCAGGTATGTGTTCTCGGATGTTACTTGCGTCTTGCACGTGCTCCAGGTGGGATAAACATTCCGTTGGATTCCCAACAGCGTATGCGTAGTAAGCCAAGATGAACTTGTGCGACTGGGCGTGACTTGAATGTTTTATGAGAAGACCACGGCGAAAATTGAAAGAACGTACATTGAAGTTGCGAGTGTCAAACTTCGTAAGAGCATGATAACCGACCCGGGCCTCATCGACATGCTCCTCTGGCAACACACACTCATCCCCCATCGACAGAGAGAATTCCATCTGTGCCCCAGTGTTGTCGTCTTCATCGTCCACAGATTGGGAGGCAAGCAATAAGGCCAGGGTTCGCGTATATGAAGCTATCTCTGCGACATCCTTGGATCAGCGCAGTGCTTGTTGAACTTGCGGAGCAGCTCAGGCCAATTGAGGATGGCGCCTGTTGGAGTTTTTGCAGGGTACTTTGCAGCCCATTGACCAGCTGTGAGCGTTGCTCTGAGCTGTGTCCAATAGTGGGCTTCTTTGTAGTTGGACATGGCAGAAAGACGCAACCTCACACGGCACTTTATTTCTAGTTTACAAATGACTAACTCCTTCCACCCGTCATGACCGCCTTTTCATCATCTAGCCATGATGCAATTGTGCGCGCAATCCAAGTCAAACCAGACACATCTGCAGATCAGCTATCAGCAGAAGACCTCGATGCCTACTATGAAATCGAAGAGACAGCCAAAGAGCTAGTACAAAATGATTACAAACGAGTCCGTTTTCAATTTTCTAGTCAAATCAGCCACTGATTTCGTTGCAGATAGCCCTCCAGCTCCCAGACGAATTACTGCACAATTCAGTGATTATATACCAGAGACTAAAAGCGCGTGTTGGTAACGGAAGGGAGCTATACGTTCTCGCAGACACATCTTACGGCAGGCATGCAAACCCATTAAGGAGTTTCTCGGAATAGCCTGACTTTTCTCTTTAATCGGGGTTCGGAAAATCAAGTTGTTGCGTTGATGAGGTTGCTGCTCAGCATGTTGATGCAGATGCAATGGTACACTATGGATATGCGTGCATGAGTCAGTGCGTATGCTGTGATCGCCGAGCTCCGAAAACGTTTCTTACGCTACGCAGGACATCGCGCCTGCCTGTCATATTCGTCCCTGGAAAGCGAAAAATCGATACTGGTCATTGTGTTGAAACGCTTGTCAATACTCTGAAATCGAATGTGCCTTCCGGCTCACAAGTTAGTGGTCCAATATTACTGCGACTTGATGTAGCATTTGCCCACAGGGCAGGTGCGTCTCATTTCCTCATGGAGAGGAGCGTAATTTTTGAAGGTGAATAAGAGGAAATACGTGATCAACTCGAGCAGGTGTTGGGACTTTCCATACGCTACACAAAACCGTCTTCGAGATCTGTTCCAAGTTCAACAGAGTCTTCGTCGAGTCAACCCGAACCACTTAGCCATTACCCGACGATTCTTTACGTTGGCGGCGAGAGCCTGGGTCTAACCAATCTACTTATGACCAATGCAGCGAGCAACGTAGGCGATCCAATTCATTTTAAGTTTTTTCGCTCAACAATATCAGATTATGTCTTATGACCCAGAGACGTCGACTGCTAAACTTGAATCTTCCAGAACGAACAAGCTACTCATGCGGCGTTATGCAGTAGTCCAAAAAGCTCGGGATGCTGACGTATTTGGCATCCTGGTAGGAACTCTGGGAGTGGGTAAGGCTTTTGTTCATTCTTACTGATGACTTGTCGATAAGACGACTATTTTCAGCATCCTACCTGCCACTGATCAAACATTTAAGAACTCTGTTAGCCAAGAACCACAAAAAAAGCTATACTATTTGCGTCGGCAAACTAAACCCGGCAAAGCTAGCCAACTTTCTCGAGATTGAGTGTTTCGTACTTGTCGCCTGCCCCGAGAATAGTCTGATTGACGCCAAAGTTCGCCGCCTTTTGCCAAATTGACTTGGAATCTGAGTCTCTTTTCAGGACTTTTTCAGGCCAATCGTAACTCCTTTTGAACTCGAGATCGCTCTGCAAGCCAAACAGAGTTGGACCGGCAGATATGTTTTGGACTTCGGTCAGCTCTTGGCTGAAAGTCGTGACATACAAGATTCTACAGGTAGCCTGCTTCGACGATGATACCCTTCAGGGGGTCCTAATTACGGGATTATAGGACGCGATGCCGTGGGCCAAGACAGCGAAGAAGAGGATCCGGATAGTCCTATGTTTTCGCTCGTAACAGGGACATATCGACACGCAAAACGATACGGGGGTGAGGTGTCCTAGCTAATTCGCGTTTTCCGTTCTAACGTTCCACGAAGACAAGCCTGATAAGACGACAGCGGAAATCGAGGATCAGGGATCTTCAATGATACTTCGTAACAAGGAGGGACGTCTTACTAAAATGGAGAATAGTGCCGCAGGTCAGTGGATGGATGTTGTGTATATCATGACACCATGCTGATATGATGATTCCGCACAGTACAATTCCTGCAAAGTCGGGCTTACCGCGGCCTTGATCCTCGTATAGGTGAAGATGCACCTGGCATTCTTGAACAAGGTAGAAGTGGACTGGCAAGACGGTATAGGGACGATGAGGCATAGGGAACATGTAAAGGGTGAAAAAACTAGATACCTATGCAATCCTGTCAGCAGGCGTAAATGTGTACACATTCACACACTTTTTCTTGGCTCCATCTTCTATCCCCCGGTTTATACTTGCCGTTGTGGCTCTCTATTCCATTTTAGAGGTCAGAAGCATATTCAATACTTCACTTTGACTGGACAAGTCCAACGCTTTGCTCAACGGTAACAGACCATATATTTTTGTTTCGAACAAATGATATGAAATTCCAACTTAGCGATGTTTTAAATGTGTTACACTGATTCACCTTCTTAGATTTCGGATCCATATCCTCGTACCCTTGAAAGCGTGCAGGCTGAGAACGAGCATGAAAGCTAGGCTTGTATCCTTCCCACGAAGACTACGCTTGATTATCACGGATGATCCTCAACTGACCCACTTGTTGGACTTGTCCGAATCCACATGTATACAAACTTGGAAGCTCCGACTTCGTCGGCTCTTGAAACCTTGCTCGTTGGAACGAAGATTGTCAAGCCAATTATTTTTGGATGTTAAAGTACTCGGCATCCAAAAGTTCTGTCTGCATATCTAATGCATCGAATAGTACGTAATTGACACAAGAGAATCTGGCCTGGTGTCAGCTTTAGCAGTAAAAGTTCTGGTCAACGAGGGATCCAGGTCCTCCGGCGTCGACACTACCAGCAACGGTCCTAATATCCATACGGGCTTGGCGAGGCGGGGAGTGAACCAGTAATAAATTAATACCTGCCACCCAAAGTTCGTGCGAACGAGCCATAGAACCCCGGGCCGAACGGGCCTCCTGTCCTACATGCCCTCGGCCGAGGGCCCAGACCCAGACGGGACCAACCTCCGATGTTGTGATCCCGTCGTTCCGGGTCTGTAGTAGATATTGAGAATCACCCTAACAATCCGACGCCCGCAATGTATCTTCCCACTGGGAGCGCCAATCCACCGGTGCGTCCGCCTCATGGTTATACTTCCCATGTGATTACCAACCGAACGAATTATGTCAGAACATACAGGAATGAATCAAGATCCAGATCTAGACAAATTGTTAAGCGAGAAAGAAAAAACTAGCAATCATCATACCAGTTATGAACAGATGTTTTATTCCACAATATCCTGTGCGTACATGTTGTTCTCATATGAACGTAGCCCGTTCAATCTACTCCTCTTGCATACCAGAAACACGTTCGTATCTGTTTTTGTGAGCAGCCATGAACACTGTTAACGTGCCCATGATGATACCTTCAATTTGGGGATTCAAAATGAACGGCGTACCCACCTGGGCTTCTGATACATCGCACACTTAGGATCGCTCTAACCGATTCGAATTCCGCACAGGGTGGTTATTTCGTGTCATATATATGACCCCCATACGGTGTATCATAAGATGATTGGTCGAGCGTGCTCAGGGCAGAAATAATAGGAACAAGGAGCGTAAGGAGCGTATAACGCAGGAGCTGGAGTTGCCTGTGAAGGTACATTCTGTGGGACGAGAGTTCCGAGCCTGTTAGTTTCCACATGAGACAGGAACAGGGATAGCATGTTGGAAAAGGGTAGCTTGGGTTTGATCAGGTGAGCCACATTGCGACGATTAAGTACTGTTACAAGTTAGCACTTCGAATGGCGGTGTGCATGATGTTTTACGTACTGTAAAGCCGAATGTGATGGACTTTCCAATGAGGCAGGAAGAAGCACCTCATAAGTAAACATATCACCCGGTACCGTTCAATTTTCCCTACATGTTAGGAATCTGCATATTATCCAGAATTGGGAGTGCCCCGAGAAGTGACATACCTCCATCGCGTACGGCCCGTCATTGGGGTTCACGTCCATCTGTCACCCACATCATCCCAGGTGCAGTATGGCACAGGTGTCGTGACATGCAGCCATGGGGAGTCCTCGGGTGCCGTGATTTCCTACGTTAGACTTTCTGACACAATAGTGAGCGAGGGGTAAGATTAAGGACCTTCCCACGGCGGGCGCTTTCTTGTCAAGCGCCCACTGTGGGAGAGTCTGGACGTTAGGAAAGCAGCTAAGTTCGGGAAATACCTTGTTGCACCAGTCAAGGTTGAGTCACACATGACAAACGCCGTAAGCAGTTGACATGTGCCTATGAGAGAAACATGGAACTCTCCTGGAACAATAACGCGATAATCGATTCATCAACATGCATCACATGTGGGAATGGCGGCATATCGTATCGTGTTTGTACCAAATACATTGCCTAACGCCCTGCCCTGACCTACGTTTTAAGATCTTATGAGTGAGGTGAGGTTGAGATCAGGAACCGGCGAACGATAAGACACTTACCTGAAGTCTGGTGGCGCGGAACAACGTACGTACGTGCTACAGATTCGATGACATGAGTTTATCGAAATGCCGCGAGCAGGGATTGATAGAAGTTGATGGCATTATGGCAATGATTCATTCATATTTGACACCTAATACATTCGGCTAGAGGGAACTGGCCACAAGGAGCACTACGAATCCGAATTTCCTTTGCACATTGAAGCGCCTGGGCCGACGTACATGTGCCAGACCTCCTCCGATTCTACAGCATTTCTCTGCAACTACTCATACCCAGTCCTGTTCGTCTGTGAAGCTTGCTGCCTTGACTTAAATCTTGCGTCGTTATTCGGACCTCCTATTTCATTAATGATGGACCTACAAAGGACCAAGACAGGTGACCGACGGCGTCGACCTCGGATATCCCAACGTGTGACTTTCGATCCCAGCGTTTCTCGGATTCGTTTTCGAGCATGATCCTCCTAATTCGCAACACATATTTGGCGCCCAAGATAGAGTTCATGCTGGATTTGACGGCCCTGCGGCCAATTACTACCACCCAGATTTACATACCTGCTGCTCGGAACGGCCTGGTGTATCCAATCTGAATCTCTGTACTCCGCATACAACGATGAAAGCACCACCGCAGCGCTTGGACTTTGAAGCATTGACCTAACCTATTCGAGGGTGGTCCATTGCTCGTCATGTGGCGACCCATCGTATGGAAATTCTGGCATCAATCCCTGCTGCGAAAACGTTATCGTTATTCGCGCTTGCACTTTATCGTTATCCACATGTTCGAGTTTTGGAAGCTTCTATTTATTTTCAAATGTGTACACGTCATGAATAATGTTTAATAAATACATACTGGACAAGCCCTGCATTTGATATTGAACAAGGCTCTCCTTCCCAGTTCTTCGGTTCGCGCTAAAGTAAAGCGTGGAATTATTCCGGAACTATTGCGGACGGGCATGGATGTGAAAAGTTGTGCGGGCATGCTGCCGTGTTTAGCAAGTGCGAGCATTCTGAGAACAAAAGGTAGCGGGGTTTTAGGACGAACAAGATGCAGGGGTAAGTATCGGAGACCGCATGGACACATTCATTTCGTCAGCATATGCGGCGTGCTTCTTCTCTTCCTGCTTGTTTGGGTAGTGCGGAAAGATGATCGCGGTGCGTACGGGATATACCTTCAAGATGCAGATTGTGTGGAGATGAGAATTAGCTGGTTTGAGGCCCAGCTACAATATCTTCCTTTGAGAACGTGTGCCACCGCTGCATGCCGCAGATCTGGGGCCTGCCGTTGGTGCTAGTGAGAATTTGAGGACGCCGTGTTGCGTTTTTTTTTTTTTCACAACATGGGCTTGGCTTAGCAGAGGATGGCTTGGCATGGGGGTCAAGGGCATATTAGATAAGAGTCACCAAGGGACATGTATACAGTGCGTCATACCAAATACATCCTACGCCCGACTTGCCCCGCCGCTCTCCGTCCGTCTTACAAGTGGCTAAGATCAGGAACCGATGAACGAGAAGACATTTAAAGAGCCCTAAACTGAAGTTAGTGGTGCGGAACCAGCGATTTTGCTGAGGCAATGACAAACTCACGGCCAGACTCGAAGCACCGGGATCCGCGTCTTAAATCCGTCGAGTAGTATAAACGCTGAGACAAAAAGTCACACGTTGAATGTCCGAGGTCCATCATGAATGGAATAGGAATAACGCCGTAAAATCCAAGCGAAGGAAGTAAGGTTATCAGACAACATATGTGGCTCCCTGAGGCATGCGGCCGTCTAACTATATGCTGTACTACCCAACTGAGTTTGAATTGACCTACCGCGTTTTCACACGCTCTGCACGTGCATCTCACCACTACATTTGGACCGAAAGTTAATTAATCAATTACTTTTTTGGCCTGCAGTGCTCCTATATGTAGTTAGAAAGCCGTCGCCGCGTGGTGGTAATCTCATAATAGAAATTAAATAATTGGCCGCAGGGTTGTCAAACGTATAGAGTCGCCAGGCAGCAATGACTTCTTTGCCCACCCTAGTATTTCGATATTTGGCAAGTTACGGTCACGGTCACGGTCATTCAGTGATTGACCAGTCTTAGAATCTCATTGACTGTTGACTGTCAATTGACTGGCACAACACCGCACCGAAAAACCCCGGGGACTAGCCAAGGTCATTGACGTTTTGATGGTCATCAACTGTCATAACCTTTTGACCATCGAGTCGGTTTGACTGGTCAAACCCGGTCATGACCATCGCGTCCGATTTGACTGGTCAATCCGGTCAATGACCGCACAACACTGCACCAATCTCTTCTACAGCACCTGAAAAAGATGCGTCAGGCACATCTTTGGGATGGACCATTAATGCCAGCCATTATCCGATAAGACTCTTGCCCACCCACATGAAGTCAAGTGTCATGCTCCCTGTCTGGTTCATCGCACTTTGGATGAATCTCCTCTTCGTGGATTGTGGATGGGCTGTTCCTATCATTGGGGGATTACTCACGAGTGAGCAAACCCCCGATGCACCTGCCCATCCGGCATCCTTGTCAGCCCCGCATTTCGTGCTCTACTCTGACTGGGGACTTCCACATCCAACGTCAATAAACGTACGTGGATTCGTGAATTTGCGAATCTTGTTTGCTAATATTCATATGCATTGACAGGGTTTCAATACCCTGTATGTGTCCCACCCCCATTCGTTCGCCGCTTAATGTTGTGAAGCATCCTGGCGTTCTTGCTCCATAAAGGTCCTTGTGATAATGTACCTTTTCTTCTTCATTTATCTGTGAACTGTGCTTACTGTTCTAAAGGCACACGAGTGGACCATGATGAATGACACCCACCGCTCCAGAACCAAGTCCCAGTATGCAGCCGCAGGTATCAATTTACTAGTATCTGCTTTCGGTTCTACGGAAAGTCCCACAACACGGGGAGCGGACCCAGTCGCTACTGCTAACACCATGGCGGCCTGGGTTAAACGATATCAGCTTGACGGAATTGACGTTGACTATGAAGATTTTGCCGCTTTCGATAATGGCACTGGTACCGCAGAGGTTTGATTTTATTACTTGAAGACCGTTATTACTTACCACGACTAATCTCCAGAACTGGTTAATCGTGTTTACGCAAACATTACGAACCCAACTACCTGTGGGACAATACATCATCACCCATGCACGTGAGCACATCGTTTTCCAAGGGACGGGATAATTTCTGATCGTGAAATGAAGCCGTGGCACCGTGGTAATGGAGCATCTATTAGCTGGTAGTTCAGCAACTCACTGCACGAAGGTTCGAACCTGATAGATGGCATGGTGGGGGCTACCTTGCCATAGATGCAGCTGTGGGTCACTTGATTGACTGGTATAATGTACAATTCTACAATCGTAAGTCTAGATTTGGATCATTCCGACTGTACTAACGCTTGTGTCTGCAGAGGGAAGATCAGAATATACCACTTGCCATGGCCTCTTAACAAACTCATCGAAAAACTTTCCGCAAACAACAGTCTTTGAGATAGCCGCTAACGGCGTTCCCATGTCTAAAATCGTCATAGGAAAACCTGCTACTACCGCAGACGCTAATAATGGTTACATGGATCCTTTCACCATGTCGTCATGCTTATCACAAGCGAAAGGCCAAAAATGGAGTGAGTGACTCGTTCGGTTTATGACAATTGAGGTTCTCATTTAACCAGCCGGCGGTGCTATGACATGGCAGGTATGCGTGTTCCCCTCTTGACTTATTCCCATACCAAATCCATCCAGTACCCTCACGCTGGTACATCCTGGATTTCAACCGTCCGATCTCAATCATGGCCCGTCGCTAAATCGAAAGCACATTCCTGAATGTGTACACGTTAGATGTTATCACTGAACTTCTGTCTGGGTGGCGGTACCCTCACAGTTGAGCTAGCGGATGCGAGGAACACTTCGATCTTACACCTCTTTTTCCTTTTGGATCTCATGCGTTGTCTCGAGCTAGATTTTCTACGAATGTATATTGTGTATTATTGCGCCGAACATTCGATGTCTTGTATGTCTAGACATGTTCATCATGAGTCTATGACTGATAGAATTTATGGCAGGGATATGTCACCCGAGAGCCGATGCAGATTTGGATGAACTTGTTGATATCACGCGGTTGGGAGGGAGAAGCAAAAGCGAGGCTAGATAAGGTGGCAAGGAGGAGGAAGATGCATGCCAGTGGCAAGTTGGTGCGGCTGCGCTGACGACCACATGGGCAATTGGATCACCACCATCCCAAATTGCCTTTGTTCCCCGGGCGTGCTTGATGATGCTTCCAGTCCAAAACGTACACAAGTTACGGCAGATCTATCAGCTTCGTAAAGGTACGCCAACCTTATTCATGGAAACAGGGGACACAGCGACATTTGAATTAAAACAAGAAGCTTCCCAAACTCGAATATGTGGATGACGATAAAGTGGAAACGCGAAAACGATATTGTTTTCGCAAGGGTGGGTCGCCACATGATGGGCACTGATGAAGCACCATGTGCAAAGCTAGAATAGGTTAGGCCAATGCTTCAAAGTTGAGGCACTGCAGTACGGTGCTTTCATTGTTGTATACAGAGTATAGAGGTCCAAATTGGATACACTGGTTCGTGGTATGTGTGGATTTGTTGATGGATACTTTGCCAGTGATGAGATTGATGAGACCATGCGATGCGATAAACGGAAAAACATCCAACTGCAAGTTAGTACAGTGATACCAGAATGATAAGGGCTCTATTCTGTCCCACATACTGGCCAGAATGATAATCGAATGATCGTAATCCAGTTCAAACCAGCATCCGGGCGTGGCAATCTATCGGCGGGAAGAATAAAAGATCAACGACGCCAGGGTTTATGTAATTCAAGGGATGGAAGAGAGAGATAAACAGTCCACTTATCTGAGATGTGGGGGGAAGGGTGCCGTGGCTGATACTCCATCAACTATCTTGAAGACGGCAATGTACGCGAATGAATAGCGAGCGCGCTGGGAACCCACGGTAATCTATATCGAATTCGTTTACCCAGTCCACCATGGATTAGCTATTGGTGACAGAATCAGGAAAGTTCGTTGGTCATGGAGTAATCAAACATGTATGCAGGCGCTGGGTTACTAGTAGGTCACAAAGTAGTACAGAAGGATCACCAGAAGCAGAGGATGTGTGCACGGTGAAGGTTTATTATTCTACCCATGAGACTATTGATTCAACTGATCATTAAGTGATTTAAATAACGGGAATAAACACCCTACATATTCTCCTGCATACTCATATACATAGGCCACCAACAATTCAGCCGGGTAAGTAAAAGCCGATCTTGACCAGTGCGACAGTGACGTCAAAAGGAGGTGGTCTCTAGCGGATCAATTGAAAGACCTAATTCTCTGTCAGTTTTCCTCAGCCTGATGTCCGGGACGTCTGCCGCATCTCTTACTGATGCAAATGATGTCCTTACTAAATCGGTAGGCTGTTGCAACTGTAGCAAAGCTGATGAGACCGACGGTATACTGGATGTCGAGGTCTGCCTCCGTCCCTACAGTACTGGGGTCTGGATATTTTGATCTCTAACTACGGACTGGTCAGTGATGGCGCTGATCAAGTCTCAGTGGTGTAGATAACTAGATAGATCCCGGAGAATAAGAATCAAGAAAACGGAATTCGCACATTCACGTACTGCTAAATCCTGACGGTTGGCATATTCGTTCACGAACTACATGGACAACATTCCTGTACGTGTTGATGACCCTGCAGCTGGGGGTTGGGATACGATATGACGCAGCGAGTGCCATGTGTTGGTCACAAGTGAGAGCATAAGCAGCAAGGTTCGACGTGTTGAAAGTTTGCACAGCGGTAGGGCGGGTGGGGATGAAAAAACTGGTGGTAGGTTGACCGGACTCGGAAGTTGGGAAAGGAGGGGATAAGAAAGCGCCTCGAAAAGCAGAAAAGGTTGCTTGGAGCATCTTGTTCGCTTTAGGGCAGCTCAATTCTAAGTCAACGAAAAAGTCACCACTCACCAAGTCATCAGCCAAAATTGATAGCCGAGCACTAAGCGAGCAGGGCTGGTGGGGGTATGGGAACGGGGTGAGTGGCTTACTCGGCATCGTCTGTGTGACATCACACGCATCACGCACGTCGAAAATTCAGCATTGCTCACCACATGAAGGCCTCATTGTTTAGGTACACCCTTGTCATGTCACTCCCACTCTTTCTTCCTTTCCCCCTATCATACACATCCCAAATCTAGCTCCCCATCATCTCACTGTCTTTACCCTCTTTGCTTATAATTAAACATGGATAACTTTGACTATTTCATGGCTTATGACCCAATTTTGTGTGTTGTAAAAATGTTAGAAAATAATAACAATAATAAGCTCCATGCCATAGTGATCTTACTCAAATTCCTGAGTGTTCTGATCAGCCAGGATCAACAGGTATGTAGTTATTGTGTCATTTTATTCATATTATCATGCTCTGCCTGTCAGACACTGAATTTGGGTCCATCTCAGTTACCTGGATCAACCTCATTCAATTACAAAGCTCTTCCTTTCAACTCCTGTATTTCATGCTTTGTACAGAATGAAGTAGGCATTATTATGGTAGGAAGGAATGATGAGTGACTGAATTTTTGACGTGCGTGATGAAAGCGTCACATCACATGGGCAATGCCAGTTGTGGCCTCCCAGCCCATTCCCACAACCCTACCAGCCCTGCCTGCCTAGTGCTCGGCTATCAATTTTGTCTGATGACTTGGTGAGTGGTGACTTTTTCGTTGACTTAGAATTGAGCTGCCCTTTTCGAGATTGGCAAGGTGATTTGGAGCTGATTACCTGATGGGCTGATGTAGCTAGTTGACAGACATGACATCTGTAATGCTGTGACTTTCTTGCACAATGATGCAGGGAGACGCGTGCCGTGAACGAATCACGCGGTACCGTTCCTGCATATTATCCTTGATTGGGAATGCCTCGAAAAGTGACATGCCTCGTGTACGGCATAGGCCGCGTTCTGTCATCTGTCACGCACATCTAGGTGTATGTGTAGTGACATGCATCCATGAAGCTTTGAAGAGTCCTGTCCTCGGGTGTCGTAACTTCCTTCCTACGTTAGACTTTCTGATACAACAGTGAGCGAGCAGTCTTGGGCTCATGCTCAGCTCAGAAGCTCGCATTTGGGATATTTGTAGGCGCTGCAGGGCCGTCACAGCCGGCAAACGCCGTCAGCGGTTAAAATGTACCTGTCCATACTTCTGTCATTACGATACTAGTTGGATCTATTCTGGAACAATTGCGGGGGCATCGTGCGGGCTCAAGCGTGCCGTGTTTAGCGAATGTGAGGCTATTCGAGGACAAATTAGCAGTCAGTGTCACTGACTCAGTGAGGGGCGGATTGCATGATCTTAGGAATAGGCTACGGGAGATTAGCGCCCTGTAAAAGGAACGCTTGCGCGGGGATAAAAATAAGCGGCCGAGGGCAAGCGTGCGAGGTACATACAGTCGAGCTATGTGTTAAATAATCATCATGCGAGCGAGCGCAAACAAGGTGGAGAACTTACGGGTCGACTACGAGAGCAGAAGAAAACATGTGCTCTATAAATTCTGCATGAGTTGTGACATGTGACGCGTGATATGCGACAGCTGGTTAACCAACAGGCGGTCTTGTTTGATCGTTTGACTCCATAGTGGATGAGTAGATGAAGACAATATCCTATCAAGAAAAGAGAAGACGCTTAGAAGGCCCCCTAAACTGAAGTTCAATGGTGGTGTGGAATAACATAAGTGGTACGTACTACAGATCCGATGAAACGCCGCAACTGACTGATAGAAGCGACATCGATCTGAGTGTATATGGCATCATACTCACTGCCAATGACGCTCATAATGATTCATTGGCCAATTAATCCATTCGGCTAGAGGATCACGCGGTAGAGGGAAGGAGAGAGCGTTGGCTCCAAATTTCGTGCAGATTTCCTTTGCACTTTGAAGCGCGAGTATGTTGTCGATTCTACTATTCTCCCAAGTCGCAACTAACACGATGCAGGGTTTTTGGCGTTCAGAGTTCATGCCAAACTACGATCATATTATTTATGTAATTTCCGTCATGAAATCACCGCTCAGGTACCTACCCCGTTCCTGCAAGCGGCCGCAGAGCACGGTGAACCAAGGTTGCGATCGTACCTTCAACGTCAACTGCTCTTCACCTACTCCAAACGACTTGGTGTATCCAATCTGGGCTTCTCTACTCCAGATACAACGATGAAAGTACCAAGCTGCGAGAACAATAATATCGTCTTCGCGCTCGCACACACGTTCGAGTTCCAGAAGCTTCTATTTGTTTTCAAATGTGACATGCCCCTTGATCCCACTACGAAGCTGGCAGACCGTGTGTACGCGTTGGACAGCCCACGGGAATATTACAGCAATTTGGAACGGTTATAATCTGGTCGTCTTTCCTATCAGCAGTCTAACCCATTCGCCATGGTTAAATTTTTCGTGTCCGCCTTCCTCTTCCTTGCCACCGTATATAGCCTCGCTTTTGCCTCCCCCTTGCAATCGGATGGTATCAACACGTTCATTGGGGATTTGCACCAGCTTTCTGGCGACATTTCCCACCTCGCCTCTGCCGTCTATTCTATAGGCAAAACAATCACGGTTGCAGAGGCTTTTGTAAGTGGTTTAAATAACGGAGCATAAACGCCCTGATGTTCGTATAGGCAATCCATAAAGCAGCTGAGAAAGTCGAAGCCGATTTCGGCAAAAGCAACAGCGACGTCAAAGTAAGTGGTCCCTCTAACAGGATCAATTGAAAGATCTGATTTCTTCCTCCCCTTGATGTGCAGGGCGTCCACTATATCACTTACAAAGAAGCCCGTGAAGTCCTTGATATTGTTAAGGGCTATACACCGGTTGTTGTGAAGGCGTTGGAGAGGTTTGGCGAGAAAAAGCATATCACTGAAAAAAAGTTTCCTACCGAAATCCCTGCCATTAAGAAAGCGCTTGTGGAATTGCGCAATAGTGCGGCCAAGTTGGGGAATGCTATCATTGCTTTGGAACCCGTTTGTGGCTTTTAAAATCCATGCCTTACCAAGACTGATTTCATCACTGTATGTAGACCAGCCTCAAGGGAGAAGCAAAATACCTCAAGAATGAGATCAACGCGGCGTTCGACAAGACGATCGCAATCTATTAGGACTGACACGATGGAAACTCTTGGAGCACTTTCAATCTTTGGCTTCATCATTTCTCGTTCGTGTCAGATTGTATTTGTACATCAGGAAAACCAGGGTAGCTGAAATGTTATATGGTGCTGTGTAGTGTCCTGTAGCATCCCGAGTTTTACTAATGCAAACGTTGAGAATAGTTCCTGTATTATTTTGACATTTTACGTACACATGAGATCATCTGTATGTGTTTCTGGACTCAAAAGCACCAGTCACCAGCTGCCAAAGGAGATAGAGCAAAAGGTTCATACACCTATACAAACTTGAAACCGCCCGCCAGTCCCATGACATTATGAGGATCATACGTGCACTTGAGTTCCTGAAGCCTCGGCACATTGGATCCATACATAGCCTCCAGGGACGTCCCAACCGGCGCATAGTTGGGGTACAGCGCGCCCTTCCTTGCACCTGCCTGTCCGTCTGCAAGCACCACCTTGTGCAGCTGTCTCGCGCTGAGTTTCCCTGCCATCTTGAAATCGTCGTCGTATGCTGCCGAAATCCAACTGAAGCTTATGTCAAATGGCGATAGTCCGTAAATGCGCTGAGGGGGGTACGCGCTAGTGACTGAGTTGAAAGATAAGATGTCTGCCAGGAAGGGTTCGATAGCGTAGGTGATGACGGTCGCCGTCTTGTCAGCGAGCTTGGTTCCCCAAAACTGTAACAAATGAGTCATTGATCACTCATACATTGAACAAGGTTCGGAACGACGTACCATAGTCTCATTGACAATAGCGTCTATGACGACAGGGGAGTAACGCTGAATAGGTGTGGTATGGAAAGCATTTCGTTCACCGTAACTCGAACTCGCAGGTGAGGATTGGATGAGAGACAGCAAGCTCCGAGTAGACACATCTGCCGTGATTGACGGTATCTTCATGAACGCGTCAAACACGCCCGCTGGCGGGGTCGGAGCGTCGTAGAACATGAGCTGTGCCACGAGGACCTAAACCATAAATATCAATTTGGAGCTCAAACAGAGGGAAAAACCTCGCACCTCGCCTGGGATAGCATTGAATGCAGTGATCATGCTCGCTTTTGGATCGGTAACCTTATTTACAAACCGCGTTACAGCGGCTTTGATTTGTGGAATGCTTTCCTCCGCATATATGACAACGCCTCCCCAGACTTGGGTTTGTGGAAAGGCTTTCATGGTAAACTTGGTCACAATTCCAAAGTTGTTGAAGCCACCCTTGAGCCCAAAGAACAAATCTGGATACGACTTGTCGTCAACTTGGACAATGTTTCCGTCTGGCCGAATCAGCTCATATGCGACAACGGTGTCCAGTGCCAAACCGCGTTGGTTTGTATGCCACGAATACCCTGGTGGAAATCGTCATTGGCTGGGATCGCGAATAAGCGATGGGACCTGACCTCCACCAAGAACCAAACCCGCGACTCCCACTCCGCTCACCCTTCCGCCCACAACGCTCACACCATGGGGCTCCAACGCCTCATAAACCTCGTCCCAAATCAAGCCCGCACCAATCTCCGCCGTTTTATGTTCCGCATCATAGCTGACTTTCGAAAAGCGAGACATGGCAATGAGAACGCCTGAGCGTCGACGTGAACCCGCGGTTGGGCGAGTGCCCGCCACCCTTGATACCGAACGGTGTTCTGGATTTGCCCAAAATGACAATCTAAAAATAAGAAAAAAAAAGACAGTGTGAACAAGAGGTTTCGAAGCGTTCCTTGTCAACTTACGATCGACGACACGTCCTCCGCCGTGCCTGGCTCAACGGAACACGTCGCATTTTGCATATTGACGGTTGACCAATTGGTCATGTCCTTCGTATACCCGGCATCACCTTATCAGTTCAGGGAAAGAAAAAAAAGTCAGTCAAAGTAAAAAGCTTGCACAAGGACACAGGTCCAAAAAAAACCGGTATGGATAATGACCAGGATAGAACACCTGACTGGCAGATGAAATGCGGTGTGCAATGTCCGCGCAAACTTTTCGATAGCCCGCCCGGGCAGCAGCACTTTGCTCTTCCTCGTCTTGCCATGACTGTGCCTTGGCGAGCCATACAAACGCAATGGGAGCTACGACGCGTAAGCAAGAGGTGAGACGCATAAGGGCTAAGATGAGACCTTGGCACTCGAATCGCCACCGTCATTTATTCACGGCGAGGAGAGGTCGTCTCCTATTCCGAACACCCTTTTTTTCGTGGACAATACAATCTGTCACATGTCACATGTCATGCGTCATGATTGGAAAAAATCACAAGCTGTCACAGCGCAGTGACCTGAGGTGAGCAGTGGGTGCAGGTGGCATTGCAATCATACTATGTAATTACCAAAGCGACAGGCGAGCGGGTTAATAGCGGTGCTTGTTCTGTGTAGGTGTAGACGTGTGAGGATGCGAGGATGTGAGGGGGTGTGAGGATTAACAAGTCTTTGGTGGGCGAGAGGCCTAAAGAGTAATTGTATATAAAGATAAAATATATCTGTCGATGCTCCTATCACAAATCAAAAAGTCCTTTCGCGAAGCTGGTGCAAGCTGGCCGCCAATCGCAAGGGAAGGGTGGGGTTATGTTCGGAACGCGAATCATGTGCTTCGCGGAGCCTCCGGGGCGCACCTTTAGTCCAGGCACGGAGACGAAGGGCGCAGAAAGTCTCAAAACTTGAGCATATATTAATGAGTCAGTGTCAAAATGTTCACTCCGGCTCACTGCCAGGGAGAAGGCGTGGACGCTGCTTGTACGAGGATATCTCCACCGCGCTTTCAATTTTGCCTTGTGACAGAAGTGTAAGCTGCGCCCAGCCGTCGCGACAACCGCCGACATTCGGCGGCCGAATCGGAGCAATGGCCTAAAGGGCTTGGGTCATTGGCGAGAGCGATTTAATGCGGCGGCAACAACGTCATATATGTGTTGCGCAGATTGGAAAAGCGAAAAGATCCCCTTTATTCACAAGCTGAGTACGTTGGAGAATGGCCTAGGCATCATAGGACGGAAGGGGGTGACGATCATGAGAGGCAGCCGATGTGGAAGAGGTTAGTACAAAAGCTTGTACGATACTAAAGCAGCGTAAATGCTATCTACAACAACTGCAAAAAAAAATGCTTATCAAAGAGGGAAAAAAAAGCTCCACTGCATCTTCGAACCTTGATTGATCCAGCAAAAGTTCGCCACTAAATACATCATTAGCATTTACTAGAACGCCAAAAAACGCCGCAAAACGCTCACTAGGACAGGTTAACTGCGGCTCTCTAATGCTGCGTATGGGGAGGCCTGCAGCGGCACGTCAGGGGTAAACAGGTTAGCCAAATACTATTGGAAGATTGCCCGACTGTGAAAAACTAGGTGCGACGGCGACGACTGAATAATGACTAAACACAGGGAACGCGGTCTCGAAAACTCACAGGGGGGGAAAATCGCATAAGAGCCGTGTGAAAGTTCTCCGCGGCCGTCGGTGAAGGATCGTTCATAATGAACAACACTATAGACAGTCTCAGGCATATAATTTAAAGATGAAGAAAGGAGCAAAGAGACCTACGCTTGTGCGCGACTGGTGATAGAAAAAATGTCAGGGTCATTAGGGTTGTTGACTCGAAAAATTGCACGACTCATCAAAGCATGGAAGATGGACTGGTTGGATGGGTATCGCCTTGCTCACATGTACACGCTAGGCCGAGGCGGTGGACAGGTGCTCTGCGTAAACCGGGAGGGGCGTAGCGTGAAACAAACAAAAAAATTGCACGAGTTCGTCCTTTTGGAACCTTCAGGCATGTCACCCTCAGGAGAAATCTGTGATAGTTAAGCTCGAAACTCGGGTCAGACAGAGACCACCAAGCGCGCGACGCAACATTGAACGTTGCCACGAAGGTTTAGACGGGCGCTGGCATAATGGTGCCAGCGTCCCGTACTAAATTCCAACTGGTTCAGAGCGATAGCGTTAAGAAAAAAAAAAACGAAAAGGGCTGGCACATAAGTCCAATGCGTCAAAAGAGGCTGCTAGCAGCCAATTTATTATTGTTTGATCGCCTGATGAAGGGTGTTCAGGCAAGAAGGGTGTGACGTCTGATGGATAGAGATTAC